>NIVC01000800.1:0-7500 GCA_002269645.1 Macrostomum lignano | reverse complement strand
GATTGGCCAAGTGGCAACGGCCCTCCATTGGCTTGAACCAGATTTATGGGTTATTCTGCTCGTTTACCCGTTACAAAGCCTACATTGACTCGAGTGCTGGAGTGCTTTTGACCCATTGACTCAATATTTGACCCATTGACTCATCATCTGACCCATTGACTCATCATCTGACCCATTGACTCATCATCTGACCTATTGACTCAATATTTGACCCATTGACTTATCATCTGACCCATTGACTCATCATCTGACCCATTGACTCATCATCTGACCCATTGACTCATCCTCTGACCCATTGACTCATCCTCTGACCCATTGACTCATCTTCTACCAGTTGACCCACGGAACCGTTTGCCCCATCTTTTCTGACCTATTGCTGCATCGCCGACCCATCAGTTATTTCCTGATCTGTCGACAATCACCCGACTCCTGACCCACCGACTGGACTTTTCCGACCCATTTCTTTTACTAAAACCAGACAACCTTGGTTCGAATCCCGGTCTGACGGCCCTCTGGGAGGAAGAAATCGAGCGACGTCAGGAGCTCCTTGGCGAGACGCCGCCATCGCCTCCGTCGTCAGCATCGACATCCACGGCGGGTGCCGCCCGCGCCTGGGTGGCAGCGCCGGACTCGCCGGACCGGGAGGGCGTGGAGCCCACTGAAAGCGAAGACAAATGGCGGCGCCGATTCCGGCGCTTCCTGCAGGAGCGCGGCCTCATCAACGCCACCGGGTTCGAGGACGAGGCCCCGGCCGAAGAGACAGCTGAGGGAGCTCAGGTCGCCGATGTCAAGTCGGGCCTTGGAGAGCTCGCAGATGCACCGTCGCATGCCGAGGTCGCCGAGTTTGATGCCGAGGTGGTCAGCTTCACTGAAGGTTCGTTTTTTCTTAGCTCTGGCAGTAGTTTGAGTCCTCGGCAGTCTGAGCGATTCCCCACCCAAGCAAATCCCCATCTCCATTTTCTCAGAGGATGTCGACGACTTCCTAAACGGCAGCGCGAATTCTGTCGACACCGAGCCGGTCGTCGACCACAGCACCGAGTCGGCGGAGTCACCTGGGTCGCCTGTCCCGCCCGCCGACCAGGATGAGGCTCCGAAGCAGCCGCCGCCGCCGCTGGTGAGTCGCGCCAGTATCGACCGGGTGGTCGCCTGCAGCCAGAGCTTTCTTGCCGACTCCTCCGACAGCAGCGACGGCAGCGACCGCGATGCTGCTGACGCCGACAGCGCGGACTCCGAAGCCACCTGCGAGGAGCTGGCCTCGCGGATGCTGGACGAGTTCCTCGTCCGATCGCCGAGCTCCTCGCAGGAGGTCGGCGGTGCTGCCGCTGCCGCCGAAGACCCGGCGCAGGTCGAGGCCGAGCTCAACGACTCCCAGCGGGATCTGTTCGCCGTTGAGGACTACGAAGATGACAACGAAGATGAGGAGCAGCAAGATGAGCATCGAGATGAAGCGGAGGAGGCTGCAGGCCAGCTGGACGCAGCCACGCTGCTGCAGTTTGTCCGCTTGGAGGAGCAGGACTCGGTGCTGGCCGTGGCCTTCGACGGCGGCAGCGACAGCGATGACGAAGATGATGAGGATGAGGAGGCTGGAGATGAGGCCGGGATCAGCGGGCCGCCTCAGCTGGACGGCGCGCTGTCGTCATCGGACGACAGCAGCAGCGCCGGCGGCGGCGATGATGATGGCGACTTCGACGAGTCGCCCTGTAGGTCGTCGGCGAGGCAGCGGCAAGGACGCGCGCCGCAGCCGCCACCACCGCCGCCGGCCAGGCGCGGCCGCCGACTTGGCCTCTCCATGGCTTCGAGGCCGGCTGCGGGGTCAGCGGCGGCGGCATCTTCGATGTCCTCGAAGTCGCCGCCTGGTCCGACCGTCTCGTCGAAAGCCTTCAAGCCCGTGGCTCTTCGCGTCGGCAGCGGCAGCGGCCTCTCAGGCAGGTGAGCAGCTGTGGTGAGGGATATCGAAGTGTGCGCACCCGAACACTCTTTTAACACCCGCTCACTGTGCACCCTGACCCATCCACTGTACACACCCTGACCCACCCACTGTACACACCCTGACCCATCCACTGTACACACCCTGACCCACCCACTGCACACACCCTGACCCACCCACTGTAAACACCCTGACCCACCTACTGTACACACCCTGACCCACCCACTGTACACACCCTGACCCACCCACTGTACACACCCTGACCCACCCACTGTACACACCCTGACCCACCCACTGTACACACCCTGACCCACTCACTGTACACACCCTGACCCACCCACTGTACACACCCTGACCCACTCACTGTACACACCCTGACCCACCCACTGGACACACCCTGACCCACCCACTGCACACTCTCACCCACCCGTACCACCCGCAGGCCCATGCTGCTGGGAAAGCGCAGGTCTGTCGCACCTCCGTCTCCGCCGTCGCCGCCTTCGCAGCCGCCTCCCTCATCGCCGCCACCGCTCCCTCCTCAACCCGCTACGACTCAGTCTCCATCGTCAGCGTCCAGCCTCATCTTTTCGCAGTCACTCGAACTCGCCAGTTTCACCACTTCGGGTCAGCGACTGCCGACTTCCACGCAACAGCATCAGCAGCGGCTCGAGTCCAGCAGGTCAAATCAGGCTTCATCAAACACTCAGCATCTGCTGGGACCAAACTCGCCAGAGCCGCCCAGCACTTTGCCGAAGCGCCAGCCGGCGATGGCGCACGTCTACGCGCCGCTGGTCGCCCCGCCGACGGCCTCCGAGGTCGCCGACTCTCTGGACAGCTTCGGCCTGTTCCCCTGCCGCAACCCGCCGCTCCGACCCGACGCCGCTGGTGTCGACGACCTTCGCCAGTTCGACAGTCTGGCGGTCGGCGTGGCCGGCCTTGCCAGCTTCGACCGGGCGTCGGCGCTGGCTGCCGCGTCGGTGTCGATGTCGACGTCAACCGCCCCGCTGCTCCGCTACCGGCCGCTGATCGACCCGCCATCGAGAGACCTGGTCGCCCGGTCCTTGAAGGCCGCCGCAGCCTCCGCCGCCGACAAGTTGGCTAAACCTGCTGCGGAATCCGCCACCGCCGCCGCAGAAGCCACCGTCGACGACGCCTTCGATACGGTGTCGAATTCGTCAAGCCATCGCGCCTACCCTCGGCCAGCGGCGGCTATCGGCGGCATCGGCCGGAAGGAGCTGCTGGCGCGGATCAAAGCGAAGGTCCGCCGGTCCCTATCGGAGACTTCAGCGATGTCAAGTTCCTCGACTTCAATGTCGACATCCGCTGCCGCCGCCACCACCGCCGCGGTCGTCGGCGACGGCCTGACGCTGGCCTGCTGGAGGTGGCCACCGCGGCACGGCCGGGGCTGCTTCCTGATCCGCGGCACGACGCCATCGTGGCCGCCTTCCTGACGGTGGCCGATGCGTCGGAGGCCAACCCGACCGCCTGGCGCCAGCACTGCCTGTTCGTCGCCGCCACAGACGCCGAGGCCGACCGTCGGATTCGCGGATTCGCTTCGGCCGCCACGCGGTTCCAGGCTGTGCGAGACGAGGCCGCGCTGCTGGAGGCCCTGGCCGACACTGTGCGATGTGCTGACCCGGACATCGTGCTGGGATTCGACACCCAACGGGCCTCCTGGGGCTACTTGATCGACCGGGCCAAGCAGCTGCAGGGGCCGCCCGAGTCCGGCGGAGGCGGCCTGCCGATGGCTCAACTGCTGTCCAGGTACCGCCTGCTGCCCCATCAGCAGCAGCACAGGAGACGGCGCGAGCCCGAGGCCAACTGCGTGAGTGCGGCGGAGCAGAATCTTATCTGCCCCATCACTGACCTGCTTAGCTTGGTGTCATCTACGGTCTAATCTTCCTGTCTCATCTCATCCTGTCTCCTCTCATCCTGTCTCCTCTCATCCTGTCTCATCTCATCCTGTCTCATCCCATCCTATCTCATTTCATCTTGCCTCATCTCATTCCCCTCATCCTGTCTCATCTCATTCTGTCTCATCTCATCCTGTCTCATCTCATCCTGTCTCATCTCATCCTGTCTCCTTATCCTGTCTCATCTCATAATGTCTCATCTAATGCCTTTTTATCTCATCATGTCTCATCCCATCCTGTCTAATCCCATCCTGTCTCCTCTCATCCTGTCTCATCTCATCCTATCTCCTCTCATCTTGTCTCATCTCCTCTCATCCTGTCTCCTCTCATCCTGCCTCATATTATCCTGTCTTATCTCATCCTGTATTATCTCACCCTGTCTCATCTCATCCTGTCTCACATCTTAATGTCTCATATCATCCTATCTCCTCTCATCCTGTCTCCTCTCATCCTGTATCATCTCATAATGTCTCATCTTATCCTGTCTCACCTTATCCTATCTCATCTTATCCTGTGTCACCTTATCCTGTCTCACCTTATCCTGTCTCACCTTATCCTGTCTCACCTTATCCCACAGTCCAGCCAGTCCCAGCAGCCAGAGGACGGCCTCGCCGGCTCCTACGAAGCCCAGAGCGACTCGCTGCGAATCGGCGGCCGGGTGGTCATCAACCTGTGGCGGCTGCTCCGCTACGAGCTGAGCAAACTGCGCTCAAACAGCTTCGAAGCTTGCGCAGCACTCGTGTTAAACAGGCGGTACCCCTGCTACTCATCTGACGTGCTCTGGCGCATGTGGCAGGTGAGCGAACTTAGAATTTAATCTGATTCCAATCTCCATCCTACACGATTCCATCCCCATCCCTATCTCATCCCATCCCCATCCCCATCTCATCCCATCCCCATCCCCATCCCTATCTCATCCCATCCCTATCTCATCCCATCCCTATCTCATCCCATCCCCATCCCATCCCTATCTCATCCCATCCCTATCTCATCCCATCCCCATCCCTATCTCATCTCATCCCCATCCCCATCCCCATCTCATCCCATCCCCATCCCATCCCTATCTCATCCCATCCCTATCTCATCCCATCCCTATCTCATCCCATCCCCATCCCCATCCCCATCTCATCCCATCCCCATCCCTATCTCATCCCATCCCCATCCCCATCTCATCCCATCCCCATCCCTATCTCATCCCATCCCATCCCCATCTCATCCCATCCCCATCCCTATCTCATCCCATCCCCATCCCTATCTCATCCTATCCCTATCTCATCCCATCCCCATCCCTATCTCATCCCATCCCCATCCCTATCTCATCCCATCCCATCCCTATCTCATCCCATCCCCATCCCATCCCTATCTCATCCCATCCCTATCTCATCCCATCCCCATCCCTATCTCATCCCATCCCCATCCCCATCCCCATCTCATCCCATCCCCATCCCTATCTCATCCCATCCCCATCTATCCCATCCCATCTCATCCCATCCCCATCCCTATCTCATCCCATCCCCATCCCCATCTCATCCCATCCCCATCCCTATCTCATCCCATCCCATCCCTATCTCATCCCATCCCCATCCCTATCTCATCCCATCCCCATCCCTATCTCATCCCATCCCCATCCCCATCTCATCCCATCCCCATCCCTATCTCATCCCATCCCTATCTCATCCCATCCCTATCTCATCCCATCCCCATCTCATCCCATCCCCATCCCTATCTCATCCCATCCCCATCCCTATCTCATCCCATCCCCATCCCCATCTCATCCCATCCCCATCCCTATCTCATCCCATCCCCATCCCTATCTCATCCCATCCCCATCCCTATCTCATCCCATCCCTATCTCATCCCATCCCTATCTCATCCCATCCCCATCTCATCCCATCCCCATCCCTATCTCATCCCATCCCCATCCCTATCTCATCCCATCCCCATCCCTATCTCATCCCATCCCCATCCCTATCTCATCCCATCCCATCCCTATCTCATCCCATCCCCATCCCTATCTCATCCCATCCCTATCTCATCCCATCCACATCTCATTCCATCCACATCTCATCCCATCCCCATCCACCCGATCCCATCCCTATCTCATCTCATCCCATCCCCATCCCATCCGATCCCCATCCGATTTCCCCATCCCGCAGGACGGCCGTGACTCCTGGCGCGTAGTGGAGCACCTGGAGACGCGGTCCTGCGGCAGCCTCCGCATGCTGTCCACCCTGGGGCTGGTGTCTCGCACCGCCGAGTTCGCTCGGGTGTTCGGCATCGAGTTTTACCACGTGCTGTCCCGCGGCTCCCAGTACCGCGTCGAGTCCATGATGCTGCGCCTGGCCAAGCCGCTCGGCCTGCTGCCGCTGTCGCCCTCGGTGCAGCAGCGGGCCCGGCAGGCGGCGCCCGACGCCATCCCGCTGACCCTGGAGCCGCGGTCTGGCCTGCACACAGATCCGGTGGTGGTGCTGGACTTCCAGAGCCTCTACCCATCTATAATGATAGCCTACAATTACTGCTTCTCCACCTGCATTGGCCGGGCAGCCAGCATTACCACTTGGTGAGACGAACATTTTTTTCGATACATATCGGGTATAGAGAGAATGTATACATTTTAGTCCTTTGAAAAAATATTTTCGATACATATCGGGTACATAGTGAATGTATAAGGTTTAGTGCTTTTAAAATAATGTTTTCGATACATATCGGGTACAGAGAGAATGTATACATTTTAGTCCTTTAAAATAATACTTTCGATACGTATCGGGTACATAGTGAATGTATAAGGTTTAGTGCTTTTAAAATACTGTTTTCAATACATATTGGGTACAGAGAGAACTTTATAAATTTTAATCTTTTGAATTAATATTTTCAATACATATCGAGTAAATATTGAATGTATAAGTTTTAGTGTTGTGAATTAATGTTTTCGATACATATCGGATACACAGTGAGTGTGTACGTGTAGCGTTTTATAGTGAGAGAAATGAACTACATTTGCCTGTATAAATTAAATGTATGCGATAGTGCTGTGTGCCTTTGTAAAACTTCTTCTCAAAGCATTTCGACAGCTTCAATTGGCAATTGATAAATTTGTACTTTTAAGCGATCCTATGGCTTACGAGTTTGGCTGTCACCGACTGATGACGGATCCAGGCGCTTATCAGGTATGACTGAGACGTTAATAAGGCTGCCTTTTTGTTATCGTAATACAAACTCCCCTTCCTGATCCCAGATCTCGGATCTCAAATCGAAAATCCCAATCATCCAAACCAAGATCCCAATTATCGAATCCAAAATCCCAATTATCCAATCCAAAATCCCAATTATCCAATCCAAGATCCCAATTATCCAACCCAAGATCCCAATTATCCAATCCAAGATCCCAATTATCCAAACCAAGATCCCAAGTATCCAACCCAAGATCCCAATTATCCAATCCAAGATCCCAATTATCCAATCCAATATCCTAATTATCCAATCCAAAATCTCAAACCTTCAATCCCAAATCTAAAATCACCAACCCCCGCTTCCAAACTTCAGTTCCGAAATCCTACACCCCAGATCGCAAACCTCAAAATCCGAAAATCCCAAACCTTCAAGATCCCAAACCTCAGTTCCAAATCCCAAACCTCAGATCCCAACCTTCAAATCCCAAAC
>NIVC01000799.1:55000-218719 GCA_002269645.1 Macrostomum lignano | reverse complement strand
ATAGTGCAAGCGAGTGTAAACAGGGTAGAGGGCAAACACTGGGCCATGGCAACTCAGCCAGGTGGTCTCGCACTCTCCCCTTTCCCTCTGGGTATCGTTTGCTTTTCCCTCTCTTTTCCTGTGCCTCCGTTTCCCTACAACTCTCCGGAACTCGAAGCCGGTGACTCGGCGGCTGTCTAATCCGTCTAAATTTCTCGTTTCATGGATCTCTACATCATCTAATCTTTGTTACTTGGATACTTTTGAAGGGCTCAAGCAGTTACTGAAAAAACTGAGAGAGGGGAGACGGAAGAGTAGTCCTCAAAAACTGAGGCCGTAACGCAGATGTATAAGCAAAGTGACGATATTTCGAATATTCTATGCTCTTCCTCAGGACTGACACTGACGCGAATACTCGTATTTTTAAGCCAGGTGTTCTCCGATGTAAAGGCAAGAAACTGAGAGTTCGATGGGTGAGTGGAGAGTGCGCAAATGTAAATTAAAAACGTGCGCAGACACTGTGCACATCAGAATTAGTCGGAGACTCTGAAGAGCCTAATGAGTGAGGGGAGAGGAGAGAGAGGGAGAGAGGAGGGGAGAGAGGAGTGGACAGAGGAGGGGAGAGAGGAAGGAACAAAGGAGGGGAGAGAGGAGGGGAGAGAGGGAACAGAGGAGGGGAGAGAGGGAACAGAGGAGGGGAGAGAGGGAACAGAGGAGGGGAGAGAGGCAACAGAGGAGGGGAGAGAGGCAACAGAGGAGGGGAGGGAGGGAACAGAGGAGGGGAGAGAGGCAACAGAGGAGGGGAGGGAGGGAACAGAGGAGGGAGAGAGGCAACAGAGGAGGGGAGAGAGGAGGCGAGAGAGGAGGCGAGAGAAGAGGCGAGAGAGGAGGGAAGAATGGAGGAGAGCGAGAGAGGAGGGGAGAGACGAGGGGAGAGACGAGGGAAAGAGGAGGGAGAGAGGAGGGGAGAGAGGGAACAGAGGAGGAGAGAGAGGGAGAGAGGAGGGGAGAGAGGCAACAGAGGGGGAGAGAGGGAACAGAGGAGGGGAGAGAGGCAACAGAGGAGGGGAGAGAGAAGGAGAGAGAGGCGAGAGAGGAGAGGGAGAGGGAAGTAGGCGAAGGGAAAGAGAGAGGAGGGGAGAGAGAAGCGAGGGGAGGGGGGTGAGAGAGGAGAGGAGTTAAAAAGAAAAGAGAAGAGTCACAAACCCGGAGCGGGCCGGATCGCTATTGTGAAGTTTCAAAGGACCCGAGGGCCGGCACACCCCAGATTTACAAGCTCAAAATTCGCCAGTCGCTTCTTCTAGCTCGAAAACTTTCCATTGTAGAGCTTGTGAAGCTTCGCTCCAACGAAAGTAACAAGCAGGACTTCTCGACGATGCCCCTAACCTGGCAAGAGTTCACTAAATGAGTGAACTCTTTTTTTGGTCTGCTGGTTACCAAAGATCCGGAACTCGGTTTTCAGGGCGGTGTGGCCGCATTTAATTCTGGGGTGGTAGCTTCTTCTGCAGTCCTCGTGAGCCTTTTGTGCAAAACTGCGCGAGGCCTCAGGAGAGCCTAATTCTAATCCTAATCCTAATCCTAATTCTAATCGATACGGCACAGTTATTGTCCATTTCTTCACTTTTATTCTGCAGCAAACAAGCAAACCAGAAATAAATTTATTGGTGAAGGCGAGGGTTAAAAAATAGTAATATTTCAACGTGTCTAACATTGACCACTATATACTCGTAGTTGAGAAGAGTCGAGCTTATTAGCTGGCGACTTATAAAAATCGATAATTTTCAATCAAGAATTATAAAGGCACTGCAACAACCTCCCTCCTCGCATCCCTTTCTCCCCTTTCTCTGTAAGTTTTCTTTCGTTTCTCCTCTTTAAAATGGACCAGAATTTCTAGCCATCAGCTCTTCCACCCTTCCTCGGCTAACCGCGGCCCTGAAAGTCAAGCGAATCTGCTGAAGTGTTGCAAATGAAAGTAGAAATAGTGAAAGTGCACTATTCCTATTCAGTATGTATTATATTATACAATAAGTTGGAGCCGCGCCCGACCCGAATGTCGACTCAATCACGCGTGGAAGAATTAGAAACAGTTATAGACGAGAGCCTCACCTCAACTTGGTGGGGTGCGCCTTCGGCTTTTGCTATGCTACCCCTTCTTTCGCCACACCACGGTACTCTTACCTCTCTGCCGACTGTCCCCTGGGGCCAACGAGCTTCGATCTTTGCTGGCTGGTAGATCATTCTGCTTCTGGCGGGGGGGGGGGGTCGTAGCGCTCGTCCTACTCTACTATGCTCTGCTTTCAGGGCATTCGATTTCCCCGTCAAAGTCGCTGCTCCCTCCCTTCCCAACAGCGGGAAAAGAATCAGTGCAGCCTGCGCCGATTGAAATGCCGGCAGCGCCACCCAATTTCCGTTCAGTTTTGACAAGTAAAAGCGGTGCGAATCGTGCAACACTGTTGGAGAATCGACCCGGATATCGAGGAGAACATCCGGCAGGCAACCGGGATTCTCAGAGGCCTGTCGTGCGATTCAACAGCTATGAGGGCCAACCCCAAGGCACAGAGAGTGCACACACATTCCTTACAATTAGAAAGTACATTATTGGCGCGCTTGTATGCGCTCCCCAAGGCACAGAGACTGCACACACATTCCTGACAATTAGAAAGTACATTATTGGCGCGCTTGTATGCGCTCAAAAGTCAGCGGAATTGGCAGAATTGCCTTTAGCACTTGGTCGCTGGTAATCGGCCGGGATGTCTTTTTTTGTCGAGATGACGCCTTCGCGAGTAGAGCTCTGGGCCGACTGGCAGGCAAATTTCTTCCCGATCGATGTCAAGCGTTGCTGGGGGCGCAATGAAGGACGAGTCGGGGAAGAGGCAGATCAGAAGCTTGGGCCTGTGGAAGGGAGACCGTGGCTCTAGGGGATGAGTTTCGAGCAGGGCATAGTTTGTTAAGAGAGCTGGAGGCTGGAGACACAACAGAGGCAGTTGGCACTATAGCCAGATAAACTTTTGTACGCGACGAAACATTTGCAGAAGATGTACGAAAGGACAGCGACTGAGGGAGAATGAGAACGAAATTAAATGATGAAGCGCTGCATATAGGGGAGCGGAATATTGAGATCTGAGAGGCTGACTACAAGCTAGATGAAAGTGAATTCCCCCTAGCTAGCCGCTCCCCCGTATCATGCCAAATATAAGGAAGGAGTGAAAAAGCAGTAGGGGACAAAATTTCCATTAAAAAGCTTTTAATGGCTTTTCTAACTTCATTCAAAATTACCATGGATGGCTATTTGTTATCTAATACTCAAGGTATCTATTGCAGATCGATGGGGGTATTTATTGCTTATCCATTGCAGATCGGGGGGTATTTAATGCTTATCTATTGCAGATCGGGGGGTATTTAATGCTTATCTATTGCAGATCGTGGGTTATTTAATGCTTATCTATTGCAGATCGGGGGGTATTTAATGCTTATCTATTGCAGATCGTGGGTTATTTAATGCTTATCTATTGCAGATCGATGGGGTATTTATTGCTTATCTCTTGCATATCGATGGGGGTATTTATTGCTTATCTCTTGCAGATCGATGGGGGTATTTATTGCTTATCTCTTGCATATCGATGGGGTATTTATTGCTCATCTCTTGCAGATCGATGGGGTATTTATTGGACTTTTGTTGCAAGAAACTCAACCTTAAATTTGCTGTCTGATGAGTACTACTAATAGTAGTTCGCAGTTGGAGTTGGATTCTTATCGACAATTGATGTCAGAAATTTTTTATCGGAAAGGCAAAGGGCAGAACGGATTAAGTCGCTTTATTTGCACGGGTGCTGTTTGCAGTTGGGCGAGGCCGGGTTGCTGACTGCATGGTTTTGTGTGAGTTGCGCAAATTCGAATGGCGCATTGTTCTCAAGCCCAAAGCTCTGTTCAAATAGTTGCTACGGTGCAGCGATGTGACAAGCGGACAGATTTGGCCCCCGGGGTCTACAGCGAGGAATGCCTAAATTTTAGGCGTTCTCTTTCGGACTAACTGGGCTCCTATATGACAATAGTAACTAATGTTGCTAGTTAGTTAGTTAGTTAGTTAGTTAGTTAGTTAGTTATTTAGTTAGTTAGTTAGTTAGTTAGTTAGTTAGTTAGTCAGTTAGTTAGTTAATTAGTTAGTTAGTTAGTTAGTTAGTTAGTTAGTTAGTTAGTTAGTTAGTCAGTTAGTTAGTCAGTTAGTTAGTCAGTTAGTTAATTAGTTAGTTAGTTAGTTAGTTAGTTAGTTAGTTAGTTAGTTAGTTAGTTAGTTAGTTAGTTAGTTAGTTAGTTAGTTAGTTAGTTAGTCAGTTAGTTAGTTAGTTAGTAAGTTAGTTAGTCAGTTAGTTAGTTAGTTAGTTAGTTAGTTAGTTAGTTAGTTAGTTAGTTAGTCAGTTAGTTAGTTAGTTAGTAAGTTAGTTAGTCAGTTAGTTAGTTAGTTAGTTAGTTAGTTAGTTAGTTAGTTAGTTAGTTAGTTAGTTAGTTAGTTAGTTAGTTAGTTAGTTAGTTAGTTAGTTAGTTAGTTAGTTAGTCAGTTAGTTAGTCAGTTAGTTAATTAGTTAGTTAGTTAGTTAGTTAGTTATTCAGTTAGTTAGTTAGTTAGTTAGTTAGTTAGTTAGTTAATTAGTTAGTTAGTTAATTAGTTAGTTAGTTAGTTAGTTAGTTAGTTAGTTAGTTAGTTAGTTAGTTAGTTAGTTAGTTAGTTAGTTAGTTAGTTAGTTAGTTAGTTAGTTAGTTAGTTAGTTAGTTAGTTAGTTAGTTAGTTAGTTAGTTAGTTAGTTAGTTAGTTAGTTAGTTAGTTAGTTAGTTAGTTAGTTAGTTAGCTTTACACAAAAGTACAATTTTCAAGGTGAGCCGTGCCCCGTAAGCTCTCCAGACTCAATTGTGTCTCAGATTTCGTGTGAGCCGCACAAGCGAAGTGCCCATTATCATCAGCTCACGCGCCAGTTCAGAGCAGCATTTCAAGCACTCCAGACAGGCTTAGAAAGCCTTCCTGTGAGTCAATTTGGCTCTCAGCGCACTGTGCCTCGAGTAGAAAAGAACGATGAAGAAAAAGCAAGCTCTGATTGCGCACTTTATACGGTTAGTTATTTTTCTCCCCATGCCAACCGTAATTAGATTGCCCCCCTAAGGCGAGCGGGGCCAGCAGATGGACAGGTTCGGTGCCAGCCACTCAGGACAGCTCACCGACTGCCACTTACTACAATATAGTAAATATGAGCTAATGCTCAGCTTGACGGGTGGCAAATTAAGGGACAGAGAAAGACCAAGAGTGCCTTCCCGTGGAGATGATAGTGCAGTACCTCAACTGAGAGCACAATGCAATCTCTTCTGCTCATTCCTTTCCTCTCTCATGCCTCTCCTTACCTGGTCTGCTTCTGCTTCCCCCGTCGGCGCCCCAAATTTCTATAGCAGCGCCAGAAGACATTCACTGTCGCCGTAACAGAGCAAAACTGTGCCAACTTTATGAAGGAATTTTCCTTATTGCTCACATGAAACTGCCTGAGTTCTGCAAAATCTTGTCTTCCTGCAAAAGCAGATTGGTCATAAGAAATTCCACTTGAAAAACCGGTTGGCTTAAAGGTTTCAAAACTCCAAGGTTTAAAATCACTTGGACTATCACCGGAAGTGACGTTGGTTGAAAATCACTTGGACAATCACCGGAAGTGACATTGGTTCAGGATCACCAGTACAATAACCAGAAATAGTACCGCAAATGCAGGCAGGTGTACAGTCCAGAGCTCCGGTCGTGGTCAGCCTTCTGAGCTGGTTTTGCTGCCTTCTCGTGTCGGGCCAGCTGAGGACGGAGCAGCAGCAGGCGGCCCTCGACTTTCACAACGAACTGCGGGCATCGGTAGTGCCGACTGCGGCTAATATGCGAATGCTGGTGAGTCAGCATCTTCATCTGCTCATTGGCTTCTTTTATTTCGTAGAAGATAGCTCTAATAGAGAGTGGTTCAGCTGTATGGTAGAGAGAGAGGGTTCCGTTGTAAGAGAGAGGCTTCAGTTTTAGGGTAGAGAGAGGGTTCCGCTGTAGGGTAGAGAGAGGGTTCCGCTGTAGGGTAGAGAGAGGGTTCCGTTGTAGGGTAGAGAGGGTTCCGCTGTAGGGTGGAGAGAGGGTTCCGCTGTAGGGTAGAGAGAGGGTTCCGCTGTAGGGTAGAGAGAGGGTTCCGCTGTAGGGTAGAGAGAGGGTTCCGCTGTAGGGTAGAGAGAGGGTTCCGCTGTAGGGTAGAGAGAGGGTTCCACTGTAGGGTAGAGAATGGGTTCCGCTGTAGGGTAGAGAATGGGCTCCGCTGTAGGGTAGAGAGAGGGTTCCGCTGTAGGGTAGAGAGAGGGTTCCGCTGTAAGAAAGAGGGTTCCGCTGTAAGAGAGAGGGTTCCGTTGTAGGGTAGAGAATGGGCTCCGCTGTAGGGTAGAAAGAGGGTTCCGCTGTAGGGTAGAGAAAGGGTTCCGCTGTAGAGTAGAGAGAGGATTAGGCTATAAGAATAAAAAGTACTTTCGCTGTAAGCTGCTTCTCTAATCTGCGCCACGCTCCGCCCCAGGCGTGGTCCAGCCGTCTGGCCAGCCTGGCGCAGGCCGCGGCAGACAAGTGCATCTTCGAGCACAACTACGGAGGCGACTACGCGGGCCTGGGCGAGAATCTGTACATGGGCGGCGCGGACATCAAATCGGCGATCATGCTTTGGTACACCGAGGGCGAGAATTACAATTTCGCTACTGGCTCGTGCAGTCCCGGACGATATCCATCGTATACAACCTGTGGCCATTGGAGCCAGGTAGGCAGCTTTGTACTCTTGTTGCTGCTAGAGACCATTTTATGCTCATTGTAAGACATCAAACTCAGATCGAAATCCAACACACTACCGGTAAACGTGAGTATCTCTGTACAGCAGATTATTCTTGCCCGTCCTTCGCAGGTTGTCAAAGCCAGCGTTTCGAGCGTTGGCTGCGGTCTGAAGAACTGCGGTGGCTCCAGCTTGATCGTCTGCGAGTACAATTCTGGGTGAGGGACTGTCTGTTTGTCTGTCTGTCTGTCTGTCTGTCTGTCTGTCTGTCTGTCTGTCTGTCTGTCTGTCTGTCTGTCTGTCTGTCTGTCTGTCTGTCTGTCTGTCTGTCTGTCTGTCTGTCTGTCTGACAGACAGAGGGTTCCGTCTATCTATCTATCTATCTATCTATCTATCTATCTATCTATCTATCTATCTATCTATCTATCTATCTATCTATCTATCTATCTATCTATCTATCTATCTATCTATCTATCTATTTATCTATCTATCTATCTATCTATCTATCTATCTATCTATCTATCTATCTATCTATCTATCTATCTATCTATCTATCTATCTATCTATCTACCTATCTATCTATCTATCTATCTATCTATCTATCTATCTATCTATCTATCTATCTATCTATCTATCTATCTATCTATCTATCTACCACATTACTATAAAAGTATCTATCTATCTAAAGTACATCATAGGAATAATCACATGATCAAGGTCGCATCTTGTCGGCTTCAGGGATAATCTTTCTCAGAGAACTGATGTCTGTCAATCTCCAGACAAGACAGGCATATCAAATTCATTTTCTCCGAATCTTTGCTGTTGCTGTGTGATAATTAACTGCATTTGTCAACATCATGTGATTCAAAAAAGGATTTATTGATCATCCCGTGTTTGAATGGTAAGAACAAGAAAAAAATGGCGGTTCTGATTACAAACAAATATTTCTTTCTGATTATTGAACTCTATCTCTGGGTAGGATTCTTTTAGCGCACTGAATGACCCTGTAATTACCACTAAGTGTATGTGAAGACCCCTGGAACACACCTAGCGTCCCTGACCACCCCCAGAACACACACCTTGCGTCCCTGACTACCCCAAGAACACACCTAGCGTCCCTGACTACACCCAGAACACACCTGGCGTCCCTGACTACCCCAAGAACACACCTAGCGTCCCTGACTACACCCAGAACACACCTGGCGTACCTGACTACCCCAAGAACACACCTAGCGTCCCTGACTACCCCAAGAACACACCTGGCATCCCTGACTACACCCAGAACACACCTGGCGTCCCTGACTACACCCAGAACACACCTGGCATCCCTGACTACACCCAGAACACACCTGGCGTCCCTGACTACACCAAGAACACACCTGGCATCCCTGACTACACCCAGAACACACCTGGCGTCCCTGACTACACCCAGAACACACCTGGCATCCCTGACTACACCCAGAACACACCTGGCGTCCCTGACTACACCCAGAACACACCTGGCGTCCCTGACTACACCCAGAACACACCCTGGCGTCCCTGACTACACCCAGAACACACCTGGCGTCCCTGACTACACCCAGAACACACCCTGGCGTCCATGACTACACCCAGAACACACCTGGCGTCCCTGACTACACCCAGAACACACCTTGCGTCCCTGACTACACCCAGAACACACCTTGCGTCCCTGACTACACCCAGAATACACCTGGCGTCCCTTACTACCCCCAGAACACACCTGGCGTCCCTTACTACCCCCAGAACACACCTGGCGTCATTGACAGCACGCATTACTGCTTGTTATGACTCGAGCTTAGTCTATGGTTTTACCATCTTAATTGTAAACGCCAGATCTAGCCCGTAAGTGTCCCCAACATCAGGTAAATCTGCTCCTTTGTTGCAGCGAGGCTCAGCCGCCCTACACGACAGGCAAGCCGTGCTCGCAGTGCCCCTACTACGCAATGTACTGCTACAGAGGTCTCTGCCTGACCAGCGCACAACGCAGCGCCCTGACAAATCCGTCAAATGCAGGTGAGACAAAAAACCAAAGTGGCTGTTTGTTGATTTCATAGCCACAGTAATGAGAGAAAAACAATTTAACCGTCATAAAAGTCGGGGGTTTTAATATAGAAAGCTGATATGCAGGGGCGCGTCCAGAGTTTTCAGGATGGGGGGGGGGGCCCAGTTAAGGCCCAGTAAAAACTGAAGGGGCAATACCAACATCTTGAATTGAGTTTTTTAATTATTATAAAAGCTAATTTTTACCGAAAAGTAAAAATTACATCCAAAAAAGATCTCGCAAAGAATGAATGCTATAGCTAAGTTGATTTAACTAACATTCTAAATGTTTTTTGCCCAAGAACACTTTTTAGGATTTGCAATTGGAAAATTTTTGAATAGAAAGCTAAACACAATTTCATTGAACTTTACAGTTTACTTTTCCTGGCAGATTCTCATCAAAAAACTCTGTTGGTTCATTTAATTATTGGCTAATCTCTGCAGAGTATATATTTTTACTGAGAGGAGAGGGCAGAGAAGAAGGGGAGAGAGTAGGGAGGGATAAATAGGAGGAGAGAGTAGAGGTGAGAAGAGGGAGAGAATAGAGAGAAGAAATGAGAGAGGAGAGAGTAGATAGGATGAAGTAGATAGGATAAGGGATAAAGAGAGGAGACAGAAGAGAGTAGAGATGAGAGAAGAGAGAAAAGATGGGAGAAAGTAGAGAGCAGATAGAAGAGAGTAGAGATGAGAGAGGAGAGAGTAGATAGGAGAGAGTAGAAAGATGCGAGTGGAGAAGGGAGAGATTAGAAAGGGTGGAGATAAGCAAGCAGAGAGAAGAGAGAAGAGATGTTAAAAGGGATAGTACAGATTAGAGATCAGGGAGAGAGGAGATAAATAGGAGAGATGAGAAATGAGAGCAGAGAAGTAGAAAGAAGTGAGGAGAGAGAGAAGAGGAGGGAAGTTTTGAGAGATGGGAGAGTGAGAAGTGAGAAGAGGGGAGAGAGTGGAGAGCAGAGAGAAATGAGAAGAGAAAAGAGAGCAAGCAAAGATAAAAGAAGAAAAATGAGAGACGAAAGAGTAAAGTTAAGAGAAAATAGATAAGGTGGTAGAGATGACAGAAGAAATGAGAAATGAGATATGAAAGAGAAGAGAGAGGAGAGTGGAGAGAGAAGAGAAGAGACAAGAGAAGAGAAGAGAGGAGAAAGGAAAGAGAGGAGTCAAAGACGGGAAATAAAAGAGTACAGGGGAAAGACATGAGAGAACATATAAGAGATTAAAGTTGACAGAAGAGAGAGGGGAGAACAGAGAACAGAGACGAGAGTAAACAGACAAGAGATGGGAGAGTAGAGAGAACAGAGGACAGAGAAGAGATTATGGAGATGAGAGGAGAGAGTAGGGAAGAGATACAAAGGGAGAAAGAAGTGGAGTAAAGAGAGAAGAGGGGAGAGAATTGACAACAGGGGAGAAAGGGGAGAGGAAAGAAGAGAATGGAGAGGGGAGAAAGTAGAGGGAAGAGAGATGGGGAGTGGAGAGCAGAGAGATAAGTAAGAGGAGAGAGGAGAGAGGAAATAAGAGAGAAGATATGAGATGAGAGAGATGAGAGAGAAGAGAAGAGAGGAGAGAAAAGAGAGGAAAGGGAAGAGACAAGAGTAGAGGGGAAAGAGGAGAGAGGAGAGCAGAGAGAAAAAAAGTGAGGAAAGAGGAGAGAGGAAAGAACAGGGAAGAGATGAGAAAAGACGTGAGAGAAGAGAGGTGGGGGAAGAGACAAAAGAAGAGGGGAGAGAGAAGAGAGGAAAGAGGAAAGAAGAGATGACAGGAGAGACGAAAGATGAGAGAAAAGAGAGGAAACAGAAGCAAAGATAGAAGTTTCAAAGGATCCAAGGGACGTACATGTAGAGAGAGGCAGAGGCAGAGGTCAGAGTTTTCCTGACTTTTCCAATACATACATGCTTTAGATCAACATTGCCTGATATTCTGCACAGCATCCTAGCCAACGAGATCAATGCTTGCCTCAAATCTTAATTTTACATGAATTTACTCCATTTTATGTTCATCTCCATCCTAACTATTAACAAGTTTTTTTTTGAGTATGACTTCAAATTCTAGAATGTGCGAAAATAATTCCCGGGATTGGAATTCCACGGGTTCAAGATCCACAGGTTTCAACAGCTTACAAGTGCTCGTATAAAAACTATTGTTTCTAAAATTAAAATTGCAAAAAAGAAAAAAATGGGTTTTTCAAACTATTTTTTGGAAAATTCAAAGTGAAAAAAAACTGAAAGTGGGGGTGGGCCACGGGGGCCTGTGGCTTAATTGGGGGGGGGCCACAGGGGGGGCCCGTGGCTTAATTGGGGGGCCCAGGCCCCCCCTAGCCCCCCCTTGGACGCGCCACTGCTGATATGTCATTGTCGTTGACTCCAGATTGATTGTAGTCATCATTAGAGGGGCCAATTGACAAATACGAACGTGTTTTAATATGGCGCGATTTCTTATAAGCACGCTGAACTGCCTACTTTTAATTAGTAGACGTTATAGCTCATTAATAGTATTAGTTTTGCTAACTTGCTAAGACGCCAAGTAAACGCTGCGTTTCGCCCCCATACTTCCCATTTTGAGTCCGGTGGCCGGATCGGATGTGGGGTGGGGGTTCGGGACAAAGCCGCGGACTCGGAAGTAAAGCTCAGCGGAGCAGAAAGAAGTGTGGCGGATGAGTCAGAGCTTCTGCAGCTACTCACTCTCTTGAGGGGGGGGCAGGGGCTGAAAGAGCTTTGAAAATGGAAAGCTTTGTCTTCCGGCGTTATTGAACGGAAGCGAGGAAATACATACAGAGAATGAAGAAAACTTATTCTAAAGAAAAAATCAGATTATCTGCCCTACTAGAACCAACGGAGGGTGTTATGCCTACCGATAGCGGAAGCACTTTCATTTACCAAGGGGTGTAGCTGGGGGCATCCAAAGTAAGGGTGGGAAAAACTATGGCAGCCAAACTGAATAAGCGCCCCCTTTGCAGCAGCTGTGGCGCCCCTTAATGCTGGGTGCTCCCACGATGGCGCCCCAAGATGGCGCCTCCCTCTGACTATTGCCCGCTGCATTTACCATCATAAAACGCGATATAGTAAACACAAATGATAAACGTATTTTGTTTACAAATCACCAACAAAAATATCAACAAATATCTGAATACGCAAAACTGATCTGTCCAAGCAGCATGCATTGGAGAGACCTTGAAATTTACGCTAGCAAAATTGAAAAAATAACCTAATGCCTGCATAATAGGCGATCCCAGGGGACCCTCTGATGGGGCGGAGGCTGGGACGGGAACTCAGACAGGCTTAACCGAGACGAATGCCTCCATGGAATTTCCTCGGCCAGCTTCCACCATCAACCTATACTGCTTCCTGCCTTCTCAGGTGAAAATTTCTAACCCTCCTCAGGCGACCGGGTTCTGCTACCTCAGAAAGGGAAAAGCAAATGTAGAATAATGGGGAGGCGGGTGAGCGGGCAGGGTGGGGGCAATTTTTCGATCCGGAATCCCCGCCGCCAACCACCTCACCAGCGTGCGGATGAATTTCCCACTTTGTCCCGCCAAGGCCCTTTTTCTCCTTCGAGGGGGGGGGGGCTCCCGAGGTCCGAGCGGCTATTTCCACTTCCCGCTTGTCAGTCAGCCCATCTCCTACCTCCAAGTCCCAGTAAATGAGGAAGGAGAGATGGATTAGGTAGAGAGAATCTGGGAGGGGACCAGAGAGCTAAAGCAGCATATAATCCATCCTCTCAGCAGCTTCCAAAGCTCCCCATCTCGGTATGGGGGAAGGATTGCCTAACTCAGCTGCTTCCTTCTGCACACGCTCAGGTATCCGGAATGGGGGATTCGGAGGATGGGGTGGGGCTAGCCAAAAGCCTGGCTGTGGCCGGGAGAGGAAGTGGATCGGCCCTCCCGCCACTACGTTTCCCTCCAGCTTCCTCCCAGTCGCATTTCCTCTTCTCTTCCTCTTAGTCCAGCACCGGCAGTTTCCTCCTCCGACCTCCGGCCCCGGGCCCCAAGGATCCCAAGGCTTTTTTGTGATCTCCTAAACCCACCCCATCGCCCAGTTTCCTTCCTTCCTCTTACCCTCATCTTCCGCCCGTATAAGTCGTATACTATATACATATACTTACATATACTATATACTTACATACATAAAGGTCCTACCCCCAACCTCCTAGGCCCCATCTCTTTCCGCTCCCTTTCGGAGGTTGGTTTGGGGAGGATGCGGAAAAAGAATGGGGGGGGGCTGTGAGACTCGCCATTAAGACCCAGACCCAGATTCCGTCTCCTCAGCCTCTCCAATGCCCAACTCTCCGCAGCCTCCTCCTCTCGGTGTAACCCTTCGGAGTTCTGAACTGAACCCTCCCGTCGTGCATCTATCAGCCTATCTAACCCTCCGGGCTCGTCCTATTGGATTGCGGGTAGGCTGCGTGGATCAGGGTTTGGGGGAGGGGGTGAAAAACCTTCGCTCACTCACGCTCACACACGTCAGCCACGGCTGCCACGCCACGCGACGCGACAGGCCACCTCAGCTTTTCTCTCGTTCTCTCTCTCTCTTCTCTCTCGCGCGCCCCCATCCACCCACACACCCACTGGCTGGCGCTATACATTTCATTAGATAGCACGGAGAGAGAGGAGGGCGCAGGGGTGTCAGAGAGGACGGGGCAGGAATAAAAACGGTCTTTCCTTGGCTTGGGTTGTAAAGGCCAAGGTGGGGGAGGGGGGCGAAGGAGAGAGGCGACGGGGGGAGAGGGGTGTGTGGAGGGGTGACGTTTTAGAAGCCCCCCCCGCCCCGCACGCATTGAAGGCAAGCGTCGCGTGGGGAGGTTGGGGTTGTTTGCAGCGGAGGTAGGGTTGGCTGGGGGTCTAGCAGAGAGAAAGGACAAGAGCATAGCGGAGGCTAAAAAGGAAAGGAAAGGGAGAGAGGAGGGGTACACGCGGACGCGTACAGCAGGAAGCGTATGGCTCATGTGCTCCGGCGCTTCCTGCCTCAACTGCCCTAGCCAAAGCTCTCTTTCTTGCCTCCCTCACCCAGACCAACCCTCCCCCTCAGTTCGGGCCTGACTTCCTGCTTGCCTTGATTATGGGTGGGGTGTCCTCGCTAGAGCGGAAATGAATCCTACCGACTTCCGCTGTTTAATAAGGCTCGGCGGATTCGCTTGCTTCCGCTCCGAGCCGAGCTGCAGGAAATCGAAGCCCGACTGGATTGGCCTGTCCGCTCCAACTTCCTGCTCCTTAAAACCCTGCCACTTCCTGTTCCATTTTCGGGTCTTCATTTAACCGTAGTCCGTAGCCCTGTTTACCAGAGCTGAGCTGACGCCAGGACCCGCAGAGCAGAGCAGAAGTGAGCCCGCTGGAGGAAGGGAGAGTCCCCTATAGTGAGCAGGCAGGACTTTGAACAGCGAAACTTTTTAAGTCCGTTCTACCGCAAGCCGAAGCTAAAAACCAACTCATGGAGACTGAATCGGCTGCTGCGGCTAGCGAAGATCTTCGCCGTCACCGCCACAACAATCACAGTCGGCACAGCAGCGACGGCGAAGACAACAATAATTTTAACAATAATAACAATAACCATAATAATAACAGTCATCCGGCAGAGCAGGCTTTGTCCTCAGATGAGGACGGCGACTTCGGATCCGCCGACGAGATTGGGAGCGAGGAGGCCAGCGCATGGGTGAGTTACTGGCAAATTTCCTGTCCTGTATAGTTAATATTTTAACATGATATTAAACTTTTCCGTTTAATTTTCACTAATAAATTGACACGACACTAACAGGTCGAATCGCTTGGTCCCCCCTTTGATTTTTTTTGGGTCTCCGCCTAGGTTTTTAAAGCACCAGATTGCCTTTTGAGGCCGCTAGGTTTCTTTTAAGAGGCGCCATGTTGAATTTTTGAGGCGTCGGGTTGCTTTTTGAGGTTCCAAGTTGCTTTTTGAGGTGCCATGTTGCTTTTTGAGGCGCTTAGATTGCTTTTTGAGATGCCATGTTGCTTTTTGAGGCGCTTAGATTGCTTTTAGAGGCGCTTAGATTGCTTTTTCGGCACCAGGTTGCTTTTTGAGGCGTCAGGTTGCTTTTAGAGGTTTCAGGTTGCTTTTAGAGGTTTCAGGTTGCTTTTAGAGGTTTCAGGTTGCTTTTAGAGGCGCTTAGATTGCTTTTAGAGGCGCTTAGATTGCTTTTTCGGCACCAGGTTGCTTTTTGAGGCGTCAGGTTGCTTTTAGAGGTTTCAGGTTGCTTTTAGAGGTTTCAGGTTGCTTTTAGAGGCGCTTAGATTGCTTTTAGAGGCGCTTAGATTGCTTTTTAGGCACCAGGTTGCTTTTTGAGGCGTCAGGTTGCTTTTAGAGGTTTCAGGTTGCTTTTAGAGGTTTCAGGTTGCTTTTAGAGGTTTCAGGTTGCTTTTAGAGGTTTCAGGTTGCTTTTAGAGGCGCTTAGATTGCTTTTAGAGGCGCTTAGATTGCTTTTTGGCACCAGGTTGCTTTTTGAGGCGTCAGGTTGCTTTTAGAGGTTTCAGGTTGCTTTTAGAGGCGCTTAGATTGCTTTTAGAGGTGCTTAGATTGCTTTTAGAGGTGCTTTAATAGCTTTTTAATAGCTTTTTGAGGCGTCAGATTGCCCTCTTAGGTGCCAGATTTCTATCCGAGGCGCCAGATTGCTTTTCGGCGCGTTTAAGAGGCGCCACATTGCTTTTTCAGACGCCACATCGCTTCTTTAGGTGTCAAATTGCTTTTTGAGGTTTCTTGCTGAGACACCAGACCGGTTTCTAGGGGTGCTTATATATATGGAGCAATTAGTGTGCACAAGTGTTTACGAGTTCAAATATTCCATAGTCAATTTTCGAACGAAGCTGAGCTGGTTGGTGTCATAAATTATCATAAAAAACTCCAACATAGCATAACCCAAAGCACTCAAAATCGTCTTTACCACGGGCATAACCTTAAAAAATTCCTAATAAGGACTTGAAATCAAGAGACCCCGGCTGCGCAGTTCTGCTTGCCAGTACCAAGGCATAAACTAAGGTGATCCTTTTTACTAAACCTAAATTTAGTGTGTGTGGATAGCAAAGTTATAAAAATTAGCATCGAATATATTAAAATTACCACTAATCGTGTGTCGCGCAGGGCTGAACAGCTGTTAGTGAGGAAGTTGGTTTGGTTAATGGTTGGCATGATTTTCATCGAAGCAACTCTTATTTTACATTGCATGTAAAAATGGCACCTCTCAGATTCAAAGTGGCGCTGAAATGACAAAAATGGCACCTCTCAGATTCAAAGTGGCACAAACTCAATGAAAATGGCACCTCTCAGATTCAAAGTGGCACAAACTCAATGAAAATGGCACCTCTCAGATTCAAAGTGGCACAAACTCAATGAAAATGGCACCTCTCAGATTCAAAGTGGCACAAACTCAATGAAAATGGCACCTCTCAGATTCAAAGTGGCACAAACTCAATGAAAATGGCACCTCTCAGATTCAAAGTGGCACAAACTCATAATTAAAATGGCACCTCTCTCTGGCGCCGCTGCCAATGCTGCATCTTAAAGAACTTATCTTTTTGAATTTCCTTTTTTGAGACAATCATTTCTATTCTAATGCATTACTATTGCTATCACTATAATTACTATTACTATTACTATTACGAAACTATACTATAGTAAGTAAACAATCTGCAGTTATTGCTAGCCATGGACGCCTAGGATATAATGATCTGGAACAGAATGGAAAGCCTTTTGAAGTTTACAGAGAAAGCTTCTAGTCCAGATCACTACCATCGGGCGTCCATGGTTAGTTCGTTCGCCATGGATAACATAGATTGTTATCGAACAGCATTCCTGTGGTTTTTGTGCCTTGGAATCTGTTGTGTCATGTCGTGAATTCTTGATGCTATTTATAGCAGCACATAGTTGTAGTATTTAAGTCTGTTTGATGACTATATAAGTATTAGGCTTGTCAGATCAGATCACGCACAAAGAAAAACAAAGATTGTTCATAGGCTGTCATTTAGGGCGCCAAAATAAACATGAGGTCGCCAAAATGATCACGAGGTAACCAAAACGATCACGAGGTCACTAAAATGATAATGAAGTAACCAAAATGATCACGAGGTAACCAAAAAATCACGAGGTCACTAAAATGATCACGAGGTTACCAAAATGATCATCAGGTCACCAAAATAATCATGAGGTCGCTAGAGTGATTTCGAGGTCACCAAACTGAGCATGAGGTCGCCAAAATGATCACAAGGTCACTAAAATGATAATGAGGTCACCAAAATGATCACGAGGTAACCAAAAGATCACGAGGTCACAAAAATGATCATGAGGTCACCAAACTGATCATGAGGTCACCAAAATGACCGTGAGGTCAGCAAACTGATCATGAGGTCACCAAAATGACCATGAGGTAACCAAAATGATCATAGGTCACCAAAATGATCATGACGTCACCAAAATGATCATGAGGTCGTTAAAGTGATAATGAGGTCACCAAAATGATCATGAGGTCACCAAAATGACCATGAGGTCACCAAAATGATCATGAGGTTATTAAAATGATCATGAGGTCACCAAAATGACCATGAGGTAACCAAAATGATCATAGGTCACCAAAATGATCATGACGTCACCAAAATGATCATGAGGTCACCAAACGATCATGAGGTCATCAAAGTGATAATGAGGTCACCGAAATGATCATGACGTCGCTAGAATTATCACGAGGTCACCAAAATTAACGCGAGAGAGTCTAACCTTAATAATAATTTCCCAGAGCTAATTACAATGGCTATATAATATACATACAAAAGTATAAATTATACTCGAATTCCTAATGATGATGATAATTTAAATGAATTCTATTCGCAGCTCGCCCGCGCCAGCCGCAGCCTATGCGAAGACTCCCAAGCCGCTGCTGCAGGCATGGACCTCAGTGGCGCGATCGGCGTCGGAGGCGCCGGCAGTGTCACCAGCACTGGCGGCGGCGTCGGTGGCGTCGGATCGGCGTCGGCGCCGACGGTTCTTCGCCGCCGTTGCAAGGCGAGGTGAACGTCACGCTGTGGCAGTTCCTGCTGGAGCTGCTGATGAGCCGGCAGTACTCGCACGTGATCCAGTGGACCAACCGGGAGGGCGAGTTCCAGCTGCTGAGAGCCGAGGAGGTGGCCCGGCTGTGGGGCATGCGGAAGAACAAGAACCACCGGATGAACTACGACAAGCTGTCCCGGGCGCTGAGGTACTATTACCAGAAGAACATCATCAAGAAGGTCCAGGGGCAGAAGTTTGTGTACAGATTTGTCGGTTTAAGCGACAGCGTACTGAGGGCGCCGAGGTCACTTGGCACCGCGGCGGCCGCGGCGGCAGCGGCGTCGAGCATCGCGACACCGTCTGACGGAGTCAGCCCGAAGCTCGAAGCGGTGGACGACGATTTGCCGGCCTCTCCGCAGCTCGAAGAGCCGCAGGCGGCGATTCCCGTCCCGTTGTTGCAGAAGCAGCCGCAGCCGCCTCAACAGCTTCAGCATCAGCCGACCGAGTCGCTGACTCCGCCCCCGCAGCCAGCGGTGCTGACCCACCAGCCCAGGAGGCTGTGGCAGCATCATCATATCCAGCAGCATCAGCAGCAGCACCAAGGCCTCGATCTCAGTCTGCCGCACGCGGCTGCAGCAGCCGCAGCCTTGCTAGCGTCGTCAGCAGCGTCAACCCCGCCGCAGCCGCAGCCTTTGGCGCTGTCTAAGCGGCTCCGTTCGCCCGAATCCGCCGCCGCCGCCGCTGCCTCCGCCAGATCGCCGGAGTCTCCGCCGGCCAAGCGGCCCTGCTGCGCTTGCCGCTGCCACGAGTCGCCGGTGGACTCGGCAGCGTCCGGAGCGAATTCTACTGCCGGCTCGACTCCTCGCATCAAAACCGAGCCGACAGTCGGAGCAGCGACAGCGGCGTCGGCTGCCGACTCGCCAGAGAGCGGCAGCAGCGGCGGCGGCGGCTTGCCCAGCAGCTACATCCAATGGCTGACTCTCGAGCTCGCTGGCGGAGCGGCTGCAGCCGCAGGAGGAAGCGGCAGCGGCGGAGGCGGCGGCAGCGGCGGCGGCCCCCCGGCTTTCCTGCACTCCAGCCGGCACGCGGCCAACATGAAGAAGCTGGCAGAGCACATCCGCCTGCAGAAGCTGTTCAAGAGGCCGTCGCTGACACCGACGCAGCCGCACCAGCCGCCGCCGACGCATCAGTCCGCGGATCCTGTCGCTGCCGCGGCTGCCTCGCCGTCAGCGTCAAGCCACGGCCTGAGCCATCAGCAGCCGGCTCCGCCGCACGCCGCAGCCGCTGGCCTCACCGCCGCCTCGTCGTCGTATGCAAGCAACGGGTCGCCGTTCTCCCCGCCCGGCTGCGTGTGGATGCCGGTGCCTGTGGCCATGCTGTCCCAGCTCTGGGCCGGCCAGGAAGCCGCCGCCGCCGTGGCCGCCGCCTCCGCAGCCGCCGCCGCTGCAGCCGCGGCCGCGGCCGCTCCCTCTTCAACCTCCGGTGGCGTCCCCGGCGGCGAGTCCG
Organism: Macrostomum lignano; assembly: GCA_002269645.1. NCBI lineage: Eukaryota > Metazoa > Platyhelminthes > Macrostomidae > Macrostomum > Macrostomum lignano. The sequence goes on along the minus strand of NIVC01000799.1, from coordinate 199,392 downwards.
AAGGTCAAGGCGAATAAACGGCGGGACTCCGCCAGTGAAGCGCTATAGCTTATGGGTTGTCGACATCGTAGTGAGCAGCACTCTTTACATACCAATATTCCTACATACTCGCATATTAAACTATCAATATTATAGTAAATCTTTGTTTAAACTGTACAGCTAGTACTGAATGCACGTCAAAACACTCCCAAGTGTACTTTTGTTTGTACTTTAATTTTTAGACACTATCTCGCCTCGGCCCGCTTTATAAATGCCATCCTTTGCTGCTACCCGATTTTCTTTTTGTCTCTCTTTCTTGTTTTCCTTTTCTTGTTGCAAACCTCTCTTCTGCGCGTTTTTCCCACTCCGCTCTGTCACCTGGGAGGGACAATGCGAGCAATTATCAGTTCAAAGCGAAACTCGCAGCAGAAGAATGGACGTTGCGCCTACTGTTAGTAGCATTGGATTTTCGGTCAGTTTTTTATATGATTCCTTTCCTTTTTAATATATTTTTGTCCTTAACTCAGCCCTCCACCCTCTTTCTTCGCTTGGGTCCCCACGTCCTGCCAACCGATGCATTCCCAGTAGTGCAGATCCCCCCTGTACATAGCAGCACGATCCCCTCCCTCGGAAGATCGCAGTTGTTGTACGCCATCGAAATCCGACTGGCTAAATAAATTATTAGTTGGGCACCAATGCTGCATGAGAAGGGGCAGACTAAGCTTCTCTTCTTGTTTTCAAATCGTCTGCAATGACTCTTCTTCGTGAAAGTATTTCTATTTACAAAGAAATTGCTTGTTCAGGATACCCAGGGCGGCGCGCGCTGTTTTTTTGGGGGCGCGGTTGATGGGGCCAGTACCAGTGGCGCCAGTATCAATGGGCACCAGTGCCAGTGGCGCCACAACTGCTGTGAACGGGGCGATAAAACTGCTGTGAACGGGTCTACAAAACTGCTGTGAATGTGGCGCCACAACTGCTGTGAACGGGGCGACAAAACTGCTGTGAATGTGGCGCCACAATTGCTGTGAATGTGGCGCCACAACTGCTGTGAACGGGGCGCCAAAACTGCTGTGAATGTGGCGCCAAAACTGCTGTGAATGTGGCGCCATAACTGCTGTGAACGGGGCGACAAAACTGCTGTGAATGGGGCGCCACAATTGCTGTGAAAGTGGCGCCACAACTGCTGTGAACGGGGCGACAAAACTGCTGTGAATGGGGCGCCACAATTGCTGTGAATAGGACATTGTGTGATGCTAGGAAATGAACTGTCAGAGTGCAACAAATCTTGACCACCACTTCGTATAGCCCCTGTCTGGCTGGCAGAAAAAGATTGAAAGAATAAAAATATAAATATTTTTTCATTAAACTGAAATTTAAATTGTGTCCGTGGAATTGACAGTTCCAAGGGGACAGCTGTAGCTATATTAATATCCGGCCAGCAGGGAAGTGACTGCAGCTTACTTTACAGCTGCCTCGGACAGGAAGTTCAATTTCCGGTTTGGAAAGACTGGCGCCACCGTTTTGGCATCCTTGCTTCCGGCCTCGATTCAGTAGCAAAACTTTTGCCAATCTCTCTTTGCAGGAAATTTCTATGTTTACCTTACTAGTTCCTCCGGATAAAGTTGTCATTTTTGTATCTTTTCAAGACTGTAATTTATGCATGACAAAGCGCATCTGTTGACATGTTTGAGAATAACTGCCATTTTGTGTTTGAAGTGGACTGCCATTTTGTGTTTGAATTGGATTGCCATTTTGGGTTTGAATTGGACTGTCATTTTGTTTGATGTGTTTGAATGCGGCTAACCTTTCTGCTTTGTTACATGTACCTCACACACGAGTCTGGAGAGCGGGGTGGATGCAGTTTGGATCAGCCTCCGGGGTCACGACAGACTCAGACAGAGCAAAACAGCGGTTGAAAGTGAATATGCTTGACTCATGTGTTTCTTTAGCAAATGATTTGGAAAGCTTTGAGCTGGCGTGCAAGCGGGAATCGCACATACACTGTATAGGGGGGGGGGGGCACCAGGGCATGTATCAGCCGGCAGGTGCGGGCAAATGCATGGCGCCGTTCCCCATCATTATTCCCCAGCTCCTCATCAATTCCACACGTGACCCCAGCTGCAGTCACCTCAGAGCCCGCGCTGTTTCAAAGAAGCCTTTAATAAAATAGTGCAGCTCAGATAATAAGCCCGCGCATCCGATGCTTCACTAATTACACGGCATTAGCATGAGCTTTCAATCACACGGTTTTATCCCTGCTAATCGACAGCCTGCAGACCCGATTGCAACGACTGTCAGCACGTGACCTACTTGGAGAATGTCATGTGCCAGTGCAGCAACAACGCCTGTAAGTGTGCTCCATATTGGTGACTTTTTACTTAGTTTTTACTTAGATTCAGACAAGTCATGAGGCTCCTGTCGTATAAATGAAGTTGGGGAGTCAGCCGGACCCATTCAATCGATAGGATTGGTGTTCCTACACTCTCACGACAGGAGATTCTTGCTCACGACAAGAGATTCTTGCTCTAATGCCAATGGTTCTGAGTTTGAAGTCTGAATTACAGTACACGGTTTTGGCCAGAGACGATCGATGAAGCATTGGTTGAATATGGTTACATTGCTGTGTTGTGGGACCCTTGACACATAGAGAGTATCGAACTAAGGCCCACGGCATTTGACAGCCAGTCTTTGTGCCAAGCCCCCATGAAACTTCTACTACAAGCTATACTCGTACAAGTACTTCCTCTTGCTCCGCAAATATTCAATCCCTATAAGTTAAACTATAAACCGTCACGGTAATTGAAACTTCCTACCACTTGGTACAGCCTGCACTGCTTCGGTGTGCAGCGCTGCGGGCACGCCGTGCGTTCACGGCAGCGACACGTCCAGCAGCAGTGGGGCCTGCGTTTGCACCTGCGCAAGCGGCTACTCAGGGCCGCAGTGCCAGTGTGAGTTTTGCGTCTTTGTTGCGTCTGCTAGCTTAGCAAAACTTTCAATGAGGCAGCTGCGTTACATTGGAAAGATGAAAGGCTTGAAAACTACTTTTTTAGGTTTCTATTGCATTTTCTAAGAAATTGACTCCAATTGGTACAGTCATTAGTGTCGATTCTTAGAAAATGACTCCACTTTTTACAGTCATTAGAGTGGATTCTTAGAAACTGACTCCACTTTTTACAGTAATTAGAGTGGATTCTTAAAAACTGACTCTTTGTTACAGCCATTAAAATGTATTCTTAGAAACTGACTCTGTTACAGCCATTAGAATGGATTCTTAGAAACTGACTCTTTGTTACAGCCATTAGAATGGATTCTTAGAAACTGACTCTTTGTTACAGCCATTAGAATGGATTCTTAGAAACTGACTCCACTTTTTACAGCCATTAGAGTGGATTCTTAGAAACTGACTCTTTGCTCACAGCTTTTTAATTAAACTGAAAGGTAGTCTATTGAGAGCCAGAGCGAATGGTGAATTTCTTAGACAGCAAGCTCTTTCGCGTGGATCTATTCCAGTCGACACAAGTCAGCTGGACAATGGCATTCAGCTGCGCTTTGCTGGCGGAGTGCGGTCCTGCAGTTACTATCCGACACCCACGTATTTGGTGAGAGATAAAAATATAAATTTTAGCTGCCTCATGGGCCTACTTAAAGTAGCATTGATTGAACACGCTGATTAACAAGTTAACCAGTTACTAATAGAGAAGGGATCAGTGACAAGTCAATGAATGACCCTAGGGGAAGAGAGGGAGTGACAAGTAATAAGCCAAGTCAAGTGACAAGTCAGTGCCTCAAAGGAACGGGAGGGAGTGACAAGTCAATGTCTCAAAGGAATGGGAGGGAGTGACAAGTCAATGTCTCAAAGGAATGGGAGGGAGTGACAAGTCAATGTCTCAAAGGAATGGGAGGGTGTGACAAGTCAATGTCTCAAAGGAATGGGAGGGAGTGACAAGTCAATGTCTCAAAGGAATGGGAGGGTGTGACAAGTCAGTGCCTCAGAGGAATGGGAGGGAGTGACAAGTCAATATCTCAAAGGAATGGGAGGGAGTGACAAGTCAATATCTCAAAGGAATGGGAGGGAGTGACAAGTCAATGCCTCAAAGGAATGGGAGGGAGTGACAAGTCAATATCTCAAAGGAACGGGAGGGAGTGACAAGTCAATGCCTCAAAGGAATGGGAGGGAGTGACAAGTCAATGTCTCAAAGGAATGGGAGGGAGTGACAAGTCAATGTCTCAAAGGAATGGGAGGGAGTGACAAGTCAATGTCTCAAAGGAATGGGAGGGTGTGACAAGTCAATGCCTCAAAGGAATGGGAGGGAGTGACAAGTCAATATCTCAAAGGAACGGGAGGGAGTGACAAGTCAATGCCTCAAAGGAATGGGAGGGAGTGACAAGTCAATGTCTCAAAGGAATGGGAGGGAGTGACAAGTCAATGTCTCAAAGGAATGGGAGGGAGTGACAAGTCAATGTCTCAAAGGAATGGGAGGGAGTGACAAGTCAATGTCTCAAAGGAATGGGAGGGAGTGACAAGTCAATATCTCAAAGGAACGGGAGGGAGTGACAAGTCAATGCCTCAAAGGAATGGGAGGGAGTGACAAGTCAATGCCTCAAAGGAACGGGAGGGAGTGACAAGTCAATGCGTAGGGTAGGGTAAGGCGTGTCAGATATCCTACCACCAGCCTCTCCTCCGTCCACAGTGGCAGAGCTCCCTCCAGTTCCCCGTGCTCGCCTCAATCGCGGATATTCTCAACAAATTCTGCTCCGGTGACGACCTGGGATCGAATCTGACGGCCGCGGCAATCGCGGCGCTGTGCTGCCCGGACACCGGCGCCACGGCAGGCAACAGCCAGCTGTTCATCAATGCCAGCGACTTTGGCGTGGTGGCAGCCGACAGCGGCTATTATCCGCTGCAGGAGGTGACAGGCGAGACCAAGGTGGTGCTGTACGCAAGGCGGAGATCCACTGACGCGTTCTGCAAGCGGGTGACCGCTTCAGGTGAGGAACACTCTCAGTTCTCCATTATCCATGTACTTTGAGTTCTCCGTGTACTTTGAGTTCTCCTTGTACTTTGAGTTCTCCGTGTACTTTGAGTTCTCTATGTACTTTGAGTTCTCCGTGTACTTTGAGTTCTCCGTGTACTTTGAATTCTCCGTGTACTTTGAGGTCTCCGTGTACTTTGAGATCTCTATGTACTTTGAGTTCTCCGTGTACTTTGAGGTCTCCGTGTACTTTGAGATCTCTATGTACTTTGAGTTCTCCGTGTACTTTGAGTTCTCTATGTACTTTGAGTTCTCCGTGTATTTTGAGTTCTTTATGTACTTTGAGTTCTCCATGAACTTAGAGTTCGCGTGTCTCCAAACAGATTTTGTACAGATTTTTTCTTTTCTCCGTAGTTTAAATAGGGAACAATTACGATATAGACAGACAAACTCAGTTGGGAAAAATCGTCTGAAAAGGTACACAAAAAGATGAAATGAAATGACATTTCCTGTAGTTGTTGTTCATGTTTAGTAAAACCAAAACCTTGCACTGCAGGCTCCGGCCAGTACCTGAACCTGTCCTCATTCGAGTCAATTCTACGGCTAGGCAACGCCAGTTTAGCTGGGAACGGATCCGACCCAATTGGCTGCTGCGGCTATTATGCCACCGTGATTACATCGGCAAGAAATGCCACGGTGCAGTGGCCAACCTACTGCCTGGGCGGCGGCGGCGGCGGCGGCGGCGGTGGGGGTGGTGGATCAAGCAGCGGCAGCTCAGGCTCCGAAAGCAGCAGCGGCACCGGAAGTGGCCAGCTAACCAAAGTTGTCCTGGAGGCCGCCATCGGTGGCGGGATAGTCAGCTCGGCAGCGCTTCTGACCGTTTTGGGACTGGTCGTTGCGCTGGTTATTGTGTAAGAGAAACTGGAGCCTTTGGTCTTGTGTATGATGTGTGCATGGTTCATGTACATGTAGTGCACATGCGAACCACAGAATTTCTTTCCACTAAAAGACGCAGAATCTGTCCTGATCATCTTGTACGAGGCGTGTCCAAAAGTGAGATTCGAACTCGTTACTTGATCAGCTTCAAAGTTGCCTGCGCTGCCTGCAAGCATGTAGAAGGGCCTTCGGCTGTGTCTTGCCTTAGTCTATGACTTATGGGCCATAGATTGCAAAAAGCCAAGCGAATTGATAAGAAGCCACCTACACTGAGAATCAATCGGTTTATACGTTGGCGTACATTGGAACTAAAATGGCCGTCCCTCAATGCACAGACCAAACAGTCAGCTGGAGAGAGCTGGAAAAGTACCAGCTGGTCGATTCTCAGTTTTTTATCACTTTGCTTGGCTTTTGTAGTCTATGGCCCATAGACTATAAGGCAATCCACAGCCAAGGACTTAAATTAGGGGGGCCGTAGCCCAGCGGTAGCGCAGCTGCTCTGGTGTGCCAGCGACCCAGGCTCGATTCCAAGTGCAGTCACATTAATTTGGGGCTGAATTGGAATCTCGGCTTGGCTCTGCTCGTGCAATTAACGGCCTTGAGAGCCAACCCCCCAAGGCGCAGTGAAGTGTACATGCCTAACGATAAATAAAGTTAGGGCCGCTGTACACTCCTGTGTGAGTGTGTGCCTGCGTACGTATCCGCGCGCTTGTATGCCTGCTCAGGGGAGTCGGCGGAATGGGCAGTAATGCCTCTCGCCGGTTGTGTGCCTACGTCGCTTAAAGTGCGCCAGGGTGCACACAACCCCCCTGCCTCTAATAATAAAGAAACAAGGTCTTTAATTGTTATGCAGGTTTGCGTAAACCTAGGTAAGTGCGAGATATCTACATATGTATGATGTATTTATTAAATATCTTATTTCTAAATCTGAGTGGATCGATCGATCAACCGGCCGGGTTTAACGCGTATCTTAATCTATATACCGGTAGAACATTGTTTACTCGTCACGAGTAGAGGGTTTGTAGCCTAGTAGTTATAAAGCGTCGCGGACTCACAATGAAAAGGTCGGGGGTTCGATTCTCAGAATAATTGGTCTTTGAGCAAGACACTTAACTCTGCATTGCTTCAGTTCACCCAAGCTGTGAAATAGGTACCAGCTTAGCTGAGGTAATCGAGGGCGATGTGGCGAACCCCCGTCCTTGGACTAAACAGCCGTACGCGGATGCGCGCCGCGCAATAGCTGCGACTGTATATACACATCTACTCATTGGGGCAGGTGTACAGTGTAATAACAAACTCGAAGACAATTGGTGCTGCAACCGCCGTCGAATGAGGCCAATTACCTGCCATCGGTCGCTTCACAGTCGCGATCATCACAGTTTTCTAATTTTTTGAGTACGAACATTAGATGATCGCCCAATCCTCATTCTGCAGCCCGAAAATCCGAGCAGCCACTTCAGCATCGGTCGTCAGCCCGTCGATCAACAAGAAGCCGGGGGAGGCGGCGGACCCGGATCCGCAGAGACCGACGACTCCGCCGCCAGAATTTGCCAACGCTGGCGATCAAGGAGGCGAAGCCCCTGGGCAGCAGCAAGACCAGCCCGCCGTGTTCAATGCGCCCGGACCGCTAATGGGGATGCCATTCATACCGGACTCTGGCAACGACCCGCTGCCTTCGTTTCTATGGAGACCGCCGGTGTAGCTTAAAGTAGTACCCAATTGACTGATTAAGCTAATTGGAGCTTCTAGGAGAACAGCTTAAAGACCATGCAGTCGGTAATCTGTCCTGGACGTCAAAAGTCGACTAACAATAGCCCTTCGTAGATGCAAGAAAAATTTCTCACCCCCTGTAAAAATCCTGGCTAAAAATATCACCAACTGAAAGATCGAATCCAAAAATCTCACCCTTTAAGAGATCGAAGCCACAAATCTCACCCCTTACAGATCCAAGCCACAAATCTCACCCCTTACAGATCCGAGCCACAAATCCCACCACCTACAGATCCAAGCCACAAATCTCACCCCTTACAGATCCGAGCCACAAATCTCACCCCTTACAGACCAAAGCCGCAAATCGAACTCGTCTGGAGAAAAATGAAGTTATTGACAATGAGTTCCAAATAATTTCAACTACCAATGACTTCCACCTCAAATATTAGCAAGCAGTGAGTAGATAGCCTGTTGGTTCAAACCCTCCGTGATGTTGCTTGAATTAAAATGTTACTCTATTGGAATAAAATATTGCCTATAAATATATTATTACTCTTTGTTTTACGATTTGTTGATGCTGATACCCCCAAACTTTACACTTAAGCTGGCCGAATAAAAAATATATGTATTTCAATATTCTGTGTCAGCAACAATCAGTTTTGACAAACAAAAAAGTCACTGCAGTTGTTTTAACTAACAAAAACAAGTTATAATATAATATCTGATTTTCCCGTGCACAGTATATCAACATTCCGGACAATTTATATTTATTTACTATTCGAAATTGAACTCAAAACGTTTTCACCAGCACTGAATAAAGAGCAAATAAGACAAGGCTTCGAAATCGATGAGATGGAGTATTGGAGTAATATTTAAGACCGAAACTGGATACAGTAACACCGCAGCAAAGGCTCACTAGCCGATTTAAAGGTACAATAACTGCCAGAGTGCCCGAAAATATTGTAAACTGCTAACTGCTTCTAACCGACTCGCATCAACATCCAAAAAACCTCACAGTTGAACATAAAAGCCACAAATCTCACAGCTGAGGATCGAAGCCACAAATCTCACAGCTGGAGATGAAAGCCACAAATCTCACAGCTGAGGATCGAAGCCACAAATCTCACAGCTGAGGATCGAAGCCACAAATCTCACAGTTAAACATAAAAGCCACAAATCTCACAGCTGAGGATCGAAGCCACAAATCTCACAGTTAAACATAAAAGCCACAAATCTCACAGCTGAGGATCGAAGCCACAAATCTCACAGCTGAGGATCGAAGCCACAAATCTCACAGCTGAGGATCGAAGCCACAAATCTCACAGCTGAGGATCGAAGCCACAAATCTCACAGCTGAGGATCGAAGTCACAAATCTCACAGCTGAGGATCGAAGCCACAAATCTCACAGTTAAACATAAAAGCCACAAATCTCACAGCTGAGGATCGAAGCCACAAATCTCACAGCTGAGGATCGAAGCCACAAATCTCACAGCTGAGGATCGAAGCCACAATCTCACAGCTGAGGATCGAAGCCACAAATCTCACAGCTGAGGATCGAAGCCACAATCTCACAGCTGAGGATCGAAGCCACAAATCTCACAGTTAAACATAAAAGCCACAAATCTCACAGCTGAGGATCGAAGCCACAAATCTCACAGTTAAACATAAAAGCCACAAATCTCACAGCTGAGGATCGAAGCCACAAATCTCACAGCTGAGGATCGAAGCCACAATCTCACAGCTGAGGATCGAAGCCACAAATCTCACAGCTGAGGATCGAAGCCACAATCTCACAGCTGAGGATCGAAGTCACAAATCTCACAGTTAAACATAAAAGCCACAAATCTCACAGCTGAGGATCGAAGCCACAATCTCACAGCTGAGGATCGAAGCCACAAATCTCACAGCTGAGGATCGAAGTCACAAATCTCACAGCTGAGGATCGAAGCCACAAATCTCACAGTTAAACATAAAAGCCACAAATCTCACAGCTGAGGATCGAAGCCACAAATCTCACAGGTGAGGATCGAAGCCACAAATCTCACAGCTGAGGATCGAAGCCACAATCTCACAGCTGAGGATCGAAGCCACAAATCTCACAGCTGAGGATCGAAGCCACAAATCTCACAGCTGAGGATCGAAGCCACAATCTCACAGCTGAGGATCGAAGCCACAAATCTCACAGTTAAACATAAAAGCCACAAATCTCACAGCTGAGGATCGAAGCCACAAATCTTACAGTTAAACATAAAAGCCACAAATCTCACAGCTGAGGATCGAAGCCACAAATCTCACAGCTGAGGATCGAAGCCACAATCTCACAGCTGAGGATCGAAGCCACAAATCTCACAGCTGAGGATCGAAGCCACAATCTCACAGCTGAGGATCGAAGTCACAAATCTCACAGTTAAACATAAAAGCCACAAATCTCACAGCTGAGGATCGAAGCCACAAATCTCACAGCTGAGGATCGAAGCCACAAATCTCACAGCTGAGGATCGAAGCCACAAATCTCACAGCTGAGGATCGAAGTCACAAATCTCACAGTTAAACATAAAAGCCACAAATCTCACAGCTGAGGATCGAAGCCACAATCTCACAGCTGAGGATCGAAGCCACAAATCTCACAGCTGAGGATCGAAGCCACAATCTCACAGCTGAGGATCGAAGCCACAAATCTCACAGCTGAGGATCGAAGTCACAAATCTCACAGCTGAGGATCGAAGCCACAATCTCACAGCTGAGGATCGAAGCCACAAATCTCACAGTTAAACATAAAAGCCACAAATCTCACAGCTGAGGATCGAAGCCACAAATCTCACAGTTAAACATAAAAGCCACAAATCTCACAGCTGAGGATCGAAGCCACAATCTCACAGCTGAGGATCGAAGCCACAAATCTCACAGCTGAGGATCGAAGCCACAATCTCACAGCTGAGGATCGAAGCCACAAATCTCACAGCTGGAGATGAAAGTCACAAATCTCACAGCTGAGGATCGAAGCCACAAATCTCACAGCTGAGGATCGAAGCCACAAATCTCACAGTTAAACATAAAAGCCACAAATCTCACAGCTGGAGATGAAAGTCACAAATCTCACAGCTGAGGATCGAAGCCACAAATCTCACAGCTGAGGATCGAAGCCACAAATCTCACAGTTAAACATAAAAGCCACAAATCTCACAGCTGAGGATCGAAGCCACAAATCTCACAGTTAAACATAAAAGCCACAAATCTCACAGCTGGAGATGAAAGTCACAAATCTCACAGCTGAGGATCGAAGCCACAAATCTCACAGTTGAGGATCGAAGCCACAAATCTCACAGTTAAACATAAAAGCCACAAATCTCACAGCTGGAGATGAAAGTCACAAATCTCACAGCTGAGGATCGAAGCCACAAATCTCACAGCTGAGGATCGAAGCCACAAATCTCACAGTTAAACATAAAAGCCACAAATCTCACAGCTGAGGATCGAAGCCACAAATCTCACAGTTAAACATAAAAGCCACAAATCTCACAGCTGAGGATCGAAGCCACAAATCTCACAGTTAAACATAAAAGCCACAAATCTCACAGCTGGAGATCGCACCCAGGTCTTAAGACTCCGAAGCCGGTCAATTTAGATAAAGGCAACAACCAATTTTTGCTAGCAAGTTTACTGCAGTTTGACAGCAAATATGCACTGAATAGATAACTTATACCCATCCACTTAACAGCTTCACTTCTGACAATGAATTCTCAGCTTATATTTGCCATTCAGACACTTAAGCATTCAACTGGTGTACATATTTGAGCCCAACATTGCCACATAAAGTTCACCCGCCAGCAGTCAAGTTCATGCAGCACAAGACATGGACAATCAATCAGTCAGCAACCATCTTCATACACAGAGCAATGCCCTCATTATCCAGCTCTTCTCCCTAACAGTGTCACGTGGCCTTGGCCCTCTGCGCAGCTCTCCTGCCCACCTGGGCCTGAAATCCAGACTTGATGCTGGCAACTGAGCACCGACTGCCGCAGGTGCTGCACTGCAGGAAGAACAGCCGAGTCTCCTTAACGAGCTCAGTGTCGTGAGACCGGCACGTGTGGCACATCACGTACTCCTTGATGTACGAGCGCAGCACCGATTCAATGTTCTTAGTCTGGAATCTGCCCTTAATAATGAGCTGGTTGTTCCCATCAACCGACCCGGTGGTGCCCAGCTCAGTTAGAAGGTAAGCCAACAGGTGGTCCGGCTTCCTTCGAATCTGCTTGCTGATCTCCGTGAAGTTGGCAAAGGCGGTCTTCTTGGTTCCAACTCGCATCAGAGACGGAGGCTTCATCACCACCTTCTTCTTCTCCGACAGCATATCCGGGTTCCGCTCCATCATGGCGCGGAAGGCCCGGCTGAGCAGCTCGCTGTAGCTGTAATCCTTGTCCTCGCTTCCATCTCCCTCCACAGCTGACGCCGCGCCTTGGCCTCCGTCCTCCTCAGGCTGCTCAGCCGCCGCCGCGGGTCGCTCCTTCGGCGGCTTCTTCTTCTTCTTTGTTTCGAGGTTAAAGTCTGCTTCAAGCTCCTCATCCACTGCTGGGGTCTCCTCGGCCAGCTCCTTCTTCTTATTCTTCTTCTTTTTTATGCTCGGGTCGAACATCTGCGCGAGTCAAACAGGGGAGTGAAAGGCATTGCAAACAAAGAGCAACGAACGAAGATTAGCGACGAAAAGCATAGATTGATAATCGACACTATTGACAGAGGCGATAACAATAGAAGCATTGCCAACTTAGCACACAGGCAAGAATTCGCACAGGCTGTATCGCTGGGGAGGTGATTATGTAACTTACTGAAGTCTAAACATACAAAAAAATTTTTGTCATGTGCTTCTTTATATGCAGGTTTTGTTAAGTGAACTTTTTCTTGCTGAACCTTGTTCTATATTGTAACTTTTTCATATGGAGCTTCCTGGTTGGTTTGGTTGGAGGCATGCATGAAATAAATGAAAAGGCCAAGCAAGATAGTGCTTAAATGATTTCTCCAAGGAATTAATTGCCTGCGGATTTGACATACTCTTTACTATAGACAACTAGCAGTGAGGCTCAAAATGCATGTGTTTTTGCTATCTTTCTAATGTAAGACATACTATTTGTAATGTGAGCACTTAACAATAGCTTTGCAATATGACTATATTGCAACTAGCAATAGAACCAAATAAATGGTTGAAGGGTAAGCTAAAAATAATATCATAATATTCTAGAAGATGAACTAAACTAGATTGGATTTGTTCATGCTATGTGTAAATTTGAAGAGTAAAAATACTTAGAGTCTATGGCTTCTATCTATAGCTTTTTCTATGAATTTTGTCTATGGCCCAAAAACAAGCATGCAACATTCTAGCAAGAAGCAGTATAAATATAGTAAATATTGATTCAATAATTGGTTCACTTATTAGCTAATTTAAATGCCAGTTCAAGATGTATCTATGATGCTTTTTGATACCAATGTCATTTTGCCTATATCTAAAAATGCAAACTTCAAAATTATTTTTGTAAATAAGCATAAAATGACATGGCTTAAAATATGTCTTTGGTACAAAGTTAGACTATTAGACAAATGGGTAGACTTAGTGAGTGGTTAGTCAAAGAAGATAGATATGCCTACTATGCCTTCATTACTGCAGCTTATATATATATATATATATATATAGGACTGTCTATTCATCAGTTTTACTAATTAGTAATTGATTGTCTATTGTTTTAAAATGTATCAATATTTTCATTGAATATGTTGCTGTTATTTAGTATTTATCATTAAACCAAATACTAGAGACAATAATTTTTAATATCAAAATTAAAAGTAATTTTTAGTAAAAACTAGCAATCTACGCCCCCCGTTGGGGAGCCAAAGAAATGCAATACACGTTTCTTTAATAAGCTACATGTATCCTTGAAATCTTAAAAAATCTCCTGTCAAACCTTGTAAGCCTTGACATGTCAGTAATCCCCCCCCACAAGCTTTAACATATCAACTCCCCCCTTGACATCTCAGCAATGCAATGGATTCCCAAATGAATCTCTTAACTTCGACATGAAGCTTCTTTTATTTTTTACATTACGCTTTTTTATCAGCGATCCCTCCCCTGAGGAGGCATCAAATAATGTAATAAAAAGTTTTCAATAAACTACATGTAGCTTCTGACTTTATCCTTGAAATCTCATTTATACCCCCGTGAGCCTTGACATCTCTCAGCTATCCCCCCGTAAGCCTTGACATGTCAGCGATGCCCCCCATAAACCTTGAAATCTGAAAAATCCCCCGTTAACCTTGAAACCCGATAAAATATAACCCTCAACCCACACCTGACCTAAACCTAACTTTAACCCAACCTAAAGCCTTGAAATCTCAGCAATTCTTCTCCCCTAAGCCTTGACATTTTAGTGATTCCTTCTTTAAGAATCACAGCACTATAACGATTTCCACCTAGCTTTGACATCGTAGCAATTCCCAAATGAATCTTTTAACTTTGACATGACTTTTCTTTTATGTATGCATAGTGCTACTTTTATTTTTTACATAACTCTTCTTCTATCAGCGCCCCCCCCCGTGGCGAGCCAACAAAGAATGCAATAAAAAAATTGAGTAAAGTACATGTACTTTGAAGTAGCTTCTGACTTTTGCTTTGACATCTCAGAAACCCCCCCCCCCGTAATCTCAGTTATTTTCTGTGAGCCTTGACGTCTCAGTTTTTCTCCCCAGCACAGCATTATAGCTGCATTTAATTTTTCCATGACACCCTTCATGTCTGACATGACGCTTCTTTTATTCTACCATGATGCTTCTTAATTTTTTAAATGACACTTTCATTAGTTTTTAAATGACGCTTCTATGATTTTTTCACGACGCTTCTATGATTGTTTACATGACGCTTCCATGATTGTTTACATGACGCTTCTATGATTGTTTACATGACGCTTCTATGATTTTTACATGACGCTTCTATGATTGTTTACATGACGCTTCTACGATTTTTTACATGACGCTTCTCTGATTGTTTACATGACGCTTCTATGATTGTTTACATGACGCTTCTATGATTCATTACATGACGCTTCTATGATTGTTTACATGACGCTTCTATGATTCATTACATGACGCTTCTATGATTTTTTACATGACGCTTCTATGATTCATTACATGACGCTTCTATGATTGTTTACATGACGCTTCTATGATTCATTACATGACGCTTCTATGATTCATTACATGACGCTTCTATGATTGTTTACATGACGCTTCTATGATTTTTACATGACGCTTCTATGATTGTTTACATGACGCTTCTATGATTTTTTACATGACGCTTCTATGATTGTTTACATGACGCTTCTATGATTGTTTACATGACGCTTCTATGATTCATTACATGACGCTTCTATGATTTTTATATGACGCTTCTATGATTGTTTACATGACGCTTCTATGATTTTTTAAATGACGTTTTTTTGATTTTTAAATGACGCTTCTATGATTTTTTACATGACTCTTCTTCTATCAGCGCCCCCCCCGTGGCGAGCCAACAAAGAATGCAATAAAAAAATTGAGTAAAGTACATGAACTTTGAATTAGCTTCTGACTTTTGCTTTGACATCTCAGAAACCCCCCCCCCGTAATCTCAGTTATTTTCTGAGAGCCTTGACGTCTCAGTTTTTCTCCCCAGCACAGCATTATAGCTGCATTTAATTTTTCCATGACACCCTTCATGTCTGACATGACGTTTCTTTAATTCTACCATGATGCTTCTTAAATTTTTAAATGACGCTTTCATTAATTTTTAATGACGTTTTTTTGATTTTTATATGACGCTTCTATGATTTTTATATGACGCTTCTACGATTTTTACATGACGCTTTTATGATTTTTACATGACGCTTCTATGATTTTTTACATGACGCTTCTATGATTTTCTACATGACGCTTCTACGATTTTTTACATGACGCTTCTATGATTTTTTACATGACGCTTCTATGATTGTTCACATGACGCTTCTATGAGTTTTAAATGACGCTTCTATGATTGTTTACATGACGCTTCTATGATTGTTTACATGACGCTTCTATGATTGTTTATATGACACTTCTATGATTGTTTACATGACGCTTCTATGATTGTTTACATGACGCTTCTATGATTTTTCACATGACGCTTCTATGATTGTTTATATGACGCTTCTATGATTTTAATATGACGCTTCTATGATTGTTTATATGACGCTTCTATGATTGTTTATATGACGCTTCTATGATTGTTTATATGACGCTTCTATGATTTTTTACATGACGCTTCTATGATTGTATACATGACGCTTCTATGATTGTTTACATGACGCTTCTATGATTTTTTACATGACGCTTCTATGATTGTATACATGACGCTTCTATGATTGTTCACATGACGCTTCTATGAGTTTTAAATGACGCTTCTATGATTGTTTACATGACGCTTCTATGATTGTTTACATGACGCTTCTATGATTGTTTATATGACACTTCTATGATTGTTTACATGACGCTTCTATGATTGTTTACATGACGCTTCTATGATTTTTTACATGACGCTTCTATGATTGTTTATATGACGCTTCTATGATTTTAATATGACGCTTCTATGATTGTTTATATGACGCTTCTATGATTGTTTATATGACGCTTCTATGATTTTTTACATGACGCTTCTATGATTTTTTACATGACGCTTCTATGATTGTATACATGACGCTTCTATGATTGTTTACATGACGCTTCTATGATTTTTTACATGACGCTTCTATGATTGTTTACATGACGCTTCTATGATTGTTTACTTGACGCTTCTATGATTGTGTACATGACGCTTCTATGATTTTTATATAACGCTTCTACGATTTTTACATGACGCTTCTATGATTTTTTACGTGACGCTTCTATGATTTTTTACATGACGCTTCTATGATTTTTTACATGACGCTTCTATGATTTTTTAAATGACGCTTTTATGATTGTTTACATGACGCTTCTATGATTGTTTACATGACGCTTCTATGATTCATTACATGACGCTTCTTTTAAAAAAGTCTTTTAGTTTTCCTGACGTTGAAAAGCTTTAATTAAAAAAATTATACTCTATGAAAATTCGAACCATCGTCGCTGCATTTAGCAGTTCAGTTTGTTCACCTCTACGCTAGCTCTCATCGTTTTGATAACATCAAATTTTGCACTTATATAATTCAACATTTTAAAATCCAAGCATAGAGTAAATCACACGAAGCAGTTATGACATAATCAATTTCTCAGTCAGTCAGTATCAGTTAACAATATGGTTACGCAATTTAAATCAAGTCTGGTGCTACGCTTCCACACTGCATTTTCAATTCAAGTCGGAGTTACAATTCAGTTATGATGCAATCTATTTCAGAGTCAGAATTCAACCAGTCAGTTTTTTCTCTAGCATTCTTACAATGCATTTCAAGTCAAAAAGTTTGCTTGACCTTTGCAAAAAAGCATGTTTTTCGAATATTTAATGCCTTTAGCATTGAGCAATTTCTTAGCCACGATGCATGTACCGTCACGGGAAAATTTCTGATCGAACAGTGCAAGTTCGAACAAAATCGGTCCAGCCATTTTTTCTCTAATCGATCACATAGATAGATAGATAGATAGATAGATAGACACAGACAGACCATTTTTAGTATATAGGATTGGCTTTTGTAATTGAAAAATCATTAATTTTGTAGGCATTCTTTTGTTTTACAATCCCTGATAAGGTCAAGTTTTGTCTTACGATCCCCATTAAAAAGAGTCAAAAAAGACACTTTAGTTTATCAAAAAGTATGTTTCACATTTATTTTCCAAGAACAAAATCATTGCAACTCACTTTCCAGTCAACCTAATTCATCACTGCAACTCACTTTTCAATCAACTTGAGGATCGTGGGCATAGCATTAGTTATGAAAGCACATAGCTTATATTCACTTTCGTCATATGATCATTTAAATGGTGAACTTATATGTTCTTATATTATCTTAACTTATATTATATTCACAAGACAAAACTGAAAGAGCTTGTAGGTTTTGAATTATGATCACCGCATTGATAGAATTATATTAAAGGGATTGTATGACGAAAGTAAATGGATTACACATTACATCCCTGGTGAAGTTGCACTAGTTCACGACAACTTAAGATACGAACTGCTACATTGATCTCCATCATTGATCTACAGGGTTCAAGAATAAAATTGTATTCATTATAAGATTCACAAGCGCCACCCCCTCACTTTTGTCATAAAATCCCCCCAGTTCATTAGACCTATGTGTTATATTGAGGGGTGAACGTATGACGAAAATGAAGGGGGGCATAGGGCGGCGGCGGTGCCCAAAAAGGCATACAAAAAGAGCCATGTAAAAAGAGCCAGGGGGCTTTCAGTTTGTAGACATATTAGAGGCTGCAATTGATTGTTTGGTTGAAACGTCTATTATAGTGACAATTTCCTACCATTTTGTCATACAATCTTTCCAATACAATTTTACTATTGGTGTGATTGTAAGTCGAAATCTACAAGCTCTTTTGGTTTCGTCTTGCAATTATCTGCATATAAATTCACCATTTAAATGATCGCATAACAAAAGTAAATATAAGGATAGGCTTCTAACTTCTATAAGACACAATATTTTATATTAAAATGACACAGAAGTGGTCCCATTTTGAAGTTTGATTTTAAGAGCAATTTTCTGTCCTCTGTGGGGGGATTGTATAACGAAAGTCCCGACTCCCATAGGGACAGTGCTAAGTGATCATAAAATGAAAGAATGCCATTTTGTAAATTAAAGATATACATTTTTAGGCTAATCTAAAGGCACATTAACTTGCTTGAGCACATTGACATGTACAATGGGATATGGTCAAAATTGTTATATTCTAAATTATCATATAAAGATGAAAACTTGGTTGGGGCAATCCATAAGATGTTAACATTTGAATATCATGAATTCATTAAGTTTCTTGAAAATGAAACCAAATGAAACAAAAAATATAGGACCCTAGAATAAGTTGAAGCAAATTTTTATAATAGCTAAAAAATAATATAACTTGACTCAAGTTTAAAAAATACATCTGCTTCTAATTATAGAGTTAGGCCCTAGCCTATCAAACCATTTCAAGGCAATCTTTCTATCATTCTTAATTAAAACTTAAATATTCAGTTAGACTATTAGTATTAACTTTAATATAGGAATTAGTACAAGGCTTTTATAGGCCTATCTTTTAAGTGAATGGTATGAATGTAATTTACAGTTGAAAATCATTTTGTTGGCAAATAAGAACATATTGCTGCTATGAGAGCCCATATCCTTGCGCAGCCAATGAAATATAATATAATGATTTAGTGAATGCAGTATTGCCTAATGCTAAGACAATCATGATTTATATAATTTAGTTGTTTTTCTTGTAACCAAATATGACAATCTCAAATATGATGACTTCAGCCAGAGCCATGCAATGTGCCCTCACATCAATACAACAATGGCCCCTCCCAATTTGAAATATGCTCTAACCAATAGCAGATTTAGAGGGGGTGCACAAGGTGCGCCTACCCCATCGAGTTTTTTATATGTAAAATACACATTATCATGTATATAATACTTGTACATGATATGCATATATATGTACCTGGCTTAGTAGTCTGTGCCCCCAATTCAAAATTTTCTGGATCCACTACTGGCTCCAACACCACTGCTTATACCTCAATAAATGAATTGGTAGGCTGCTAGTATACACTTACTGGTTCAGATGATTCCTCCATGTCCATAGTTAATTCCAAAGCCTGTCTGTCTGTCACACGAAATCAAAAAAAATCAAGCTTGCTTTTTTATCCAAAAAGTGATACTTTACTTGACTTATTTCAACTAAAACTTATTAGATATCACTAATTTGCTCAAATTAATTAATAAATCGTTATATTACAATAGGTCGGTCGATTGGATTGAAGTTTATTAACAAGATACTTTATCTATGTATGTAATCTTAACGTATTTATTTGATGATCTAGAAGAGGCAGGCCAGGTCAAGAAAAATGACGAAATTTTATTTCATCGCAATCATAAATATGATTTGTTGAATAAATGCTTCAGTTTAATTTTCGTTTCGAAAATAAATCCAGCAACTGTTATACATTAGTTTTTATTTTTTAAATCTAAGATGTGTTTTACTAAATAAGTTTGTTATATACTTTAAGCCGTGAAATATACATGAGGTACTACGCAAACACGTACCCCGTAGCGAAAAGGCTGTCCTTCAGCACAATTTACAGTAGTAACAGATAACTTTAAGTCAGTGAACGCCAGAGGCTAGGGGAGTGGGAGGTCGATGGTCGTCTTTTTCTCGCTGCACTCTGCACCGCTGGCCTACTAGCTTAGGCGCGTGTCGAGCGGTTATTCGCGAAACTGCAGACATTGCTCCAATATTAATCTTCGAAAGCGAACGTAAAAAGCTTAAAATAGAAAGCTTCAACTCGGGGACTACTGAAGCAGGATGGAAAACTACGTTTCAAAATTTGTCGTTGCTTTTCACAGGAGACAGATCCTAGCGTACATCTTCTGATATATGACTTGCCTTTCTTATAGCTAGCTCTAATTGATGTTCATAGAGTTTTTTTGTTTAAAAGATAAGGATTCGAAGTTAATTAAATTGACTAGACTTACTAAAAAATTAAGCTTTTTCATAAATATGGCCTATACATGTAGGAGAGTACTTAGCCTAAAAATTGAAGCCTTTTATTCTCTGGTTTAATGAAGGCTATTAATTATAGATTGCAGATTATAAAGTTATAACTTATATATAGCTGAGCATGCATAGATAGACGTATTTTTTCGGTAAAACCTGCCTTTCTAAACATTTCCAAAAATTAAACGTAGTAATTCTCAAATTCTGTCACTCGAACAATCCTTGTTCAAATTTTATGTAGATTTAACATTTAATTAGCTGAAATTAAGTAGACCTACGGGCAGGGGTAGTTATTGATTAACGCCAATCTACTACATGTAAGTTAAAAAATTTTAAATGACAAAAGTCGCTTTAGATTCAGAGTATCCGAAATTTCAATTGGTTAGTCTAAATAATATAATAATAATAATAATAATAATAATTGATTACACCTGTCTTAATGGGCCTTAATGAGCAGATGTGTGCAACCGACAGCTCAGCCGCAGCTATTGCCCGGCGCATCTGAAGGCTGCGTACGGCTGTTCAGTCCAAGGACTGGGGGGGGGGGTCGCCACACACCCTCAATTACCCCAGCTAATGCTGGCACCCATTTTACAGCTGGGTGAACTGAAGCAATGCAGAGTTTAATTTCTTGCTCAAGGATACAAATTGTTTCAGTAGGATCGGGAATCGAACCCCCGACCTTCAAGTCGTGAGTCCGACGCTCTGACCACTAGGCTACAACCCACTTTTAGTCTAAAGCAGAGAATAAAGTAGTAAAAATACACCGTTTTGTAGCTTGCTTAATAAAATAGTAAGTAAGCATAAATTAGATAGGTAATTATCTTTATTGCAGTTGCATCGTTTCTGGCATTTGAAATATTGGAATTTGCTTTCTTGTGTACATACAAGTTAGTAACGCAGTATAAAATCTAGATAGAAGTGTCGTGATAACGCTTAGTTATACATTTAATTCTGACCTGATTGCACTGTACGAGACCTTTAAAACAGCGAAATATTGGCACAATAATAAAGCGTCATTTATTTTGGTTTACACCAAAGGAAATATTCATTTAGGCTTCAAAGCCGGCGCCGCAGTCACAACTAATTCGTCAAAAGCCGTCGCCGGGTCCGGCTCCCTGGTAAAGACCAGACCAGCGTGACAGCCAAGGACAACCTCGGCAGTTGTGTACACAATATCGTCGCCAAGGAGGTGGCCACCAATCGCACGGCCGTGCTCGTCCGACAGGCAAATATGCAGATGGCACGATTGGCCGCCCTGGCTGATGGTGCCAACTAGTGAAACAATTTCCATGTGGCGTTGCAGCAGTTCGGACTGCAATAAAAGATTATCCCATCGGATATAATAGAACGGATGCCAACTGGCGTTAGTTGAAAATTAGAAATTTGAAAGAGCACTAATGAAATTTCAATAATCCCAATAATTATAAAATCAGTGATACTTTAAACCAAAGGTCGACAACCTCCGACCCGCGAAACTTCATAATAGCAATCTGCATGCCCGCTCAGGGTCTCCTCTTAGCTCTCGTATCTGATCTCGCCTCTCTCCTCTCTTCTATCTTCTTCTTTCTCCTCTCCTCTCGCCCCTCTTCTCTCCTTTGCTTTCGTCTTCTCTTCTGCCGTCTCTTATCCTTATCTTTTTCTTATCTTCTCTCTCTTCTCTTCTCTCATCCCATATCTCATCTCCTCTCTCCGCTCTTCTCTTATCTATTCCCTCTTCTTCTTTATCTCTCCCCCGACTTGTGACCATTAGCTAGGTTATTTATCTCTTTATGCAGTAAATGAAATGTGACAAATATGGAGCTTCATTTAAATGGCATATAGATGGGAAAATGATGCCAATATGGCATCTAAGGTTCAAAATTCAGCGCGTCAAAATTAAAGTTGATCTCCTATATCACATTCTATGACACAAAGATAAAATCTAGACAACAATTCATTTTTATTTATTGCTCAGACAAATATAATATCACAAGTGCTTCAGTTTTTTTAGAAAAATCAGAATACTTACTGGGTTGGTGCCAGAACCATCAGATGAGGTGGCATAGCGCAGTCTAGCTTGGGTGAGGCTACCAACACAGCTGATAACAAAAGCAGAGCTCAGGCCCTGCTCTTTCACCAGTTGCATCAGGGACTCGCGCAGCAGCTCCCCAGGCTTAAGTCGAACAGCAACGCAGTCCATGCAATGGATGCAAAAAGGGCTAAATGATATTTAAAGCTATATTAGGATTATAGTAGGCAAAAATTGGGAGACTAGACAAATACACATCATTGATTTATCAATATACTAATATAAATATAGTCCTACACAATAGCCTCCAAAATATAGACTATGCATACAAATATTTTGGCCTGCAGACTGCATACCAGAGTTTAACTATTGCATATAGAAGTAAATTTTTGTATACCAATGCACATGGTACAACTACAAAGTTGCCCTAGACCCTATTGCATACAAATATTTATTTACAAAAATGGCATTGTCAAGAAAATGGATCTTAGATAATCCAATAAATATTTATTTATTTTTAAAAAACGCCAACTCCTCTATTGGAGAAAGGCCATAGAACTCCCATTGACAAAATTACATTCCTTAAAATCTATTAGCTGAATTCTATGACCCTAATCCAATCTTCTAAATCTTCTTTAAAACCTCCTAAATAACATATCTTGTTTTCCCTGTTTGCAAAAAATGATTGTGTTGTGTCGTGACTAGGAGCCCGTAAAAGGGCCGTTCGTCTAACTAACCTTTTCTTACTACTCTACTTTAAGTAGTGCAGTTAATAAATTATTCGTATATTGTATTGTAATGTATCGTATTCACGTGACATTTTGGCGGTTGAATTTATCGATCGTGTAACAATTTACTGTTAAATATTAAATATAAGCGCGGGTTGCCCTAAGTGGAGCTCGTACCTTTTTTCCAGCAAAAAGTCTTACCTGCCACGTACTCGTTTCCTGTGTTAGTACACAGTACACAGTTAGTACACGTACCCGCCGCCAAGGCCTGCTCTCGCTGCGGACGCAGTCACGGCGACGGCAACTGCCCAGCGAAGGGGCAGTCCTGCAACAACTGCGGCAAGATGAACCATTTCAGCCGTTGCTGCCGGAGCAAGGCGCTCCAAGTGACCGGCCAGGCTCAGGACGGCCCGGACGAGGCGGTCACTATATACGCCGTGCAGGGAGACGGTGAGATCCGTGCGCAGCTGCGGCTCGGACAAGCAGAGGTGCCGGTCAATACTCTGATCGACTGCGGCGCCAAGGTGTCACTGTTGAACGCCGACACGGCCGCGCTCCTGACCGACGTGCTACCTCAGCCGACAACGATGAAGCTGCGCGCATACGGCGGCAAGCTGATCGATCTCGTGGGCCAAGCGGCGGTTCCCGTTAAGCACAACAACCGGTCTCTGCAACACCTATTCTACATCGCGAAGCACGGCGACAACATCGCAGGTCGAGACCTCATGGATAAGCTCGGTTTCCATGTGAGCCTGTGAGGACGTCAGCGAGGTGAACAGCGTCGCGGAGCAGCTGGAGGCGCGGTTCCCAGCGGCCTTTAGCGAGCAGATCGGCTGCTGCAGCGGAGCCGTGCACAAGCCCGTCATCGACCCCTCCATGCCGCCAGTGCGCCAGCCTCTGCGTCGTCTACCGCTGGCCAAGCAGCAGCTGGTGGAGGCTGAGCTCGACAAACTGGAGGCGGCTGGCATCATCGAGCGAGTCGACTCGAGTCGCTGGGTGTCAAACCTGGTGACCACCACCAAAAAGGACGGCAGCATCAGGGTCTGCGTCGATATCCGGGAGCCCAACAAGGCGGTGATATGCGACCAACACCCGATGCCCCAGCTGGACGACATCGCTGCCAAGATCAAGGGGGCCAAAGGACAGATCTTCAGCAAGGTGGACCTGAAGGCCGGCTACATGCAGATGGAGCTGCATGAGTCTTCGCGCGACCTGACAGCCTTCATCACGCACAAGGGCCTATACAGGTACTGCCGAGTGCCGTTCGGTTTGACGTCAGCGCCTGCGGCGTTCCAGCGCATGCTCGACGATCTGGTGGCCGACCTGGACGGCGTGGAGCACATCCTCGACGATTTCATCATCTTCGGTGCCACCACGACGGAGCACGACCGCTGTTTGGAGGCTCTACTGCGGCGACTCTGTGACAGGGGCTTGACAGTGAACAAGCAGAAATGTGAGTTCCGACAGCCGCAGATCGAATTCTTCGGCTTCCTAGTTTCCGGCGACGGGTTCCGTGTTGGCGATTCGCGTACGCGTGCTTTCGAAGAGATCCGGGCTCCGACCTCCCAGAAGGAGCTGCAGCCGTTCCTGGGCGCCGCCAACTTCCTCAGGCGTTTCATCCTATCCTCGTCGCCAATGTGGTGTCTCAACAGACTAACACAGGAAACGAGTACGTGGCAGGTAAGACTTTTTGCCGGAAAAAAGGTACGAGCTCCACTTAGGGCAACCCGCGCTTATATTTGATATTTAACAGTAAATTGTTACACGATCGATAAATTCAACCGCCAAAATGTCACGTGAATACGATACATTACAATACAATATACGAATAATTTATTAACTGCACTACTTAAAGTAGAGTAGTAAGAAAAAGTAAGAAAAGGTTAGTTAGACGAACGGCCCTTTTACGGGCTCCTAGTCACGACACAACATTTTCCCCCATCCCGCACTTCTCGGACATCACGGAGCCGCTGCGCAAGCTGCTTAAGGCCGACGCGGAGTTCAGCTGGTCCGAAGAGTGCCAGCAGTCTTTCGACGCGCTGAAGCAGGCGGTCAGCAGCCCGCCAGTTTTGGCTTTGTTCGACCCCGCAGCCGTTACGATTGTCACTACGGACGCCAGCTCAGTCGCCCTGGGCGCCCAGCTGTCCCAGCTGCAGGACGGCGTCGAGCGGCCGATCGCCTTCGCCGCCCGAGCGCTCACAGAGACCGAGCGGCGCTACGCAGCCAACGAACGAGAAGCCCTGGCGTGTCTCTGGGCCATGGAAAAGTGGCATTTCTTCCTGTACGGGAGGCACTTTGAGCTCAGAACGGATCATCAGTCTCTGCGGCAGCTGCTGATGGGACCTAGCGGCACCGGGCACCGGCCGCTCCGCATCCACAGGTGGTGCGACAGGTACCAACAGTATGACTTCCACGTCCGCTATCTACCCGGCGAGAGCAACTGCATGGCCGACCTCCTGTCCCGGTGGAGCAACGGCTCCGACATGAACTTCGTCCAGCTGCCCGACACCGCGATGCCCAGGGTGCCCGCGTTGTCACTGTCCGAGCTGGCGGAGGCGACGACCAAGGACGAGACGCTGCGACGGGTGCGGCAACACGTGTTGAACGGCGACTGGCCCAGGCGCACCGCGGACTCCGAACTCAAGCCGTACCTGCTGGCGCGACAACACCTAAGCGTCTGGCACGACGCTTCCTGCCTGGCGTTTCAGGAGCGAGCCGTCATTCCGGCGGAGCTGAGGCGCGGCGTCTTGGAACAGGCGCACACCGGACACCCAGGCGTGGTGCGCACAAAACAGATCCTGCGAGAGTCCGTCTGGTGGCCGCGACTCGACGCTGATGTCGAAACCTTCATCAGGGGCTGCGGCGCGTGTGAGACGGCGGAGAAGAACTTCAAGCTGCACCCAGCGCCGCTGCAGCCGATCGAGTGGCCCGCGGGTCCGTGGGAGGAGATCGCCGTCGACATCGTCGGTGAACTGCACGAAGCGCCGCAATCGTCCCGGTTCCTGCTGGTGGTTACGGACCTGCATAGCAAGTGGCCGGTGGTCTTCGCCACGGCTAGCATCACAACCGAAACCGTCTGCAAGGTGATGCGGTCCCTGTTCGCTCGCTGGGGTCTCTGCAAGAAGGTCATCAGCGACAACGGCCCGCAGTTCGGCGCGGCCTTCACAGAGTTCCTGCGAGCTCGGGGTATCCAACACCGCAAGACCAGCCTCTACCACCCGAGCACGAACGGCCAGACTGAGCGGCTCAACCGGACGCTGCTTTCCAGCATTCGAGCGGCCAAGGCAGACTGCACGCCGCTGTCCGACGCCATCACCCAGTTCCTGGAGGTCTACAGGAGCACGCCGCACAGCCTGACGGGCAGGAGCCCCGCCGAGCTCATGCTAGGGCGATCGATGCGGACGATGCTGACTGCCCTGGCACCGCCCAAAGACATCAATGAGACGGACGAGGGACGGCGACTGCGCGAGACCATCTACTACCGGCAACAGCGGACCAAGCGCTACACGGACCTATGCCGCCGGGCGCGAGTCAGCGACCTCCGACCAGGCGATTGGGTCCGAGTGCGGCGGCCCATCAAGAAGGGCAAGCTGGCCACGAGACTGTCCGGCCCGCTACAGATCATGACCAAGGCCGGCGCCGCGTACTGGCTGAGCGACGGCACAACCTGGAATCAACAGGCGTTGGTCCCCACAAGCGCTAGGGCCTACGGCGACCAGGACGCCGAGCTCGACCCGCTGGTGCATGGCGAACTCGGCGGTGACAGCGATGCGGCGGCAATGGCGCAGCCGGCGGGGCTTCCCAGCGAAGTCCAACCAAGGCGCTCGGCCAGGGCCCGACGACCTTCGGAGCGGTACCAAGCGGGACTGTGATGTCCGTGCTCTCGGAGGGGGAAAATGTTGTGTCGTGACTAGGAGCCCGTAAAAGGGCCGTTCGTCTAACTAACCTTTTCTTACTTTTTCTTACTACTCTACTTTAAGTAGTGCAGTTAATAAATTATTCGTATATTGTATTGTGAAACGTATTTTTAATCACGTGACATTTTGGCGGTTGAATTTATCGATCATGTAACAATTTACTGTTAAATATCAAATATAAGCGCAGGTTGCCCTAAGTGGAGCTCGTACCTTTTTTTCCAGCAAAAAGTCTTACCTGCCACGTACTCGTGTTTCCTGTGTTAGTCTGTTGAGACACCACAGATTGCCATTGTCCAGACTGACTTTTTCCTATCTATTCTCTTCTCTGCTCTTATCTCTCCTCTCTGATCTTATCTCCCCTCTCTGCTTTTATCGCTCCTCTTGGTGCTCTCATTTCTACTTTTCTCTCTCCTTTCTACTCTTATCTCTCTCACTGTTCTCCCATCTCTATTGTTATCTATCTTCCTTTTCCTTTTACTTCTCTCTCTACTTTCTTTCTCCTCTTATCTATTGTCTCTCCTCTACTTGTTCTTTCTTTTCTCTTTTCCCTTACCTCTCTGCTCTCATCTCTACTTTTATTTCTCTTATCATTTTTTCCTCTCCTTTCTCCTCTCACTATTTTCTCTACTCTTTCCCCCCCCCCCTTTCTCATCCCTATTTATTGTCTTTTTTCTATCTATCCTTTTTTCTTTTCTTTTTCTTTTCCTCTTTGCTCTCGTTTTTCATCTTTTCTCTTTACTTTTGTCTCTATTATCTTTTTTCTCTCTTATTTTCTCTTTTCTTGCAATTACCTTATGCCTATGCTTATTTACTATTCTTTTTTCTTTACTATATATTCTATCTTTCTTTTTTCTCTTTCTTTCTCTCTTTTATTGTGTTCTCACATCTAAACTTTTGTAAATTATTTTAAGCTTTATTTAAGAAAAAATATAAATAAAGAATTTCTAACCATATACTGATATAGCTTATAACCATGATCAATTTTATAATATTTCCTTTGATCTTTCTTCCTTACATCTTTTCCAAGAAACAGATATAAGTTAATTAAATCTAATTTGATTTAATCAATATTATCTCTAGGCCCTATCTAATTGCAGTTAATTAGGACTTTATTAAATTAAAGTATACTCTGTAAAGCTATTAAAACTGTTTTTAATGCTATGCTTTTTCATATTTGAATCAAACAACTTGTATCCCAAACTTAGCATTGCAAAATCTATCTAGAAATATAAGCTTCTCCTCTGAAGTTTAAAACTTAAGGAACAATTAGTATTTTAAACTTCTTGATTTAAATCATTGGAGTATAAGTATACATTCACTGTCTACTATAGTAATAAAGGCTCACAAATCTATTCAATTGAATTTCACTACCTAGCTTTTTATATTATATTTCATAATATATCATTATAATATCAATATCATATTAGATTTCTAAAAGGGGGAACACACACTAGGCCTACTTAGAGTAAGGAGCTAAAAATATAAAAAATATCACATTGCATATATTTTTTTGCAGCGAAGGAAGTGAAGTGATTTTAAACTAAAGCTCATGACCTTTGACAAAACAATGTTTGATCTAAATACAACATCGTATTGTGCCTCTTTAAGAATGAAAAAACAAGTAGTAGGCCTAAGTAAGTAAGTAGTAGTAAGTAATAAGTTGGCTCAGGCAAGAAGCCTGTTTGGCCAGTATATGTTAATGTATTTAATAATAATTCAAGATTAGAAGGAGATATTTATGCATAAGTACAAGTTTTGCAATAATATAGTATTTGAAAGAATGCCTAATTTTTTTGGCAATGGCTAGAGTTCCGGCACCGGAACCCATTTTCCAATGGCTACAGATCCGGCAGAGCCATTATAATATAGATGGAACATTATATTCTTCTTTCTACAGGTGGCTGATATTGAGATTTTGTTCTAGATTAAAATTTAAGACAAAGACAATATGATAAGATTTGGGACAAGATGCTTCTAATATTCAGACTTCTTAAGATATG
This sequence comes from Macrostomum lignano, assembly GCA_002269645.1. Lineage (NCBI taxonomy): Eukaryota > Metazoa > Platyhelminthes > Macrostomidae > Macrostomum > Macrostomum lignano. The sequence continues at coordinate 170,405 of NIVC01000799.1, read as the reverse complement.
TTCTTAGCAGTCTTTATATGCTTCTATACAGCACTGCTGGATCCCTAGCTGTTAGAAAACAGGCTCCGGTGCCGAAACTCTAGCCATGCCCATTACCAATTTTTTCTCTACGAAACTTCAAACAATCTTTAACGACTAATGAAGCAAAAAGTATTTAAGTAAGGAATTAAAAAGCAAGTATTGTATGAACTCGATGTATAGCAATTCAATTGATCCCGTAGGTGACAAAAATTAGTATATAGGTATTATTCAGACAATTAAAAAAATATCAAATGTAAGGATTGCAGGCAATTATAAGGTATTAAAGATGAGGGATATTTTTATGGAGAAGAAGTAAATAACCAAAAATAGAGCGCTTAAAACAAAGTTTTAGATCGGCATTAAGTGTTTGCGATTAGAAAAATAATGATATCCAGATATACGCGTAGCGCACAGGTATTTTTGAACGAAGAGAAGCGAAACTAGAAGTAGTAGTAAATTTGGCCCAGGCAAGGAGCCTGTTTTGCCAATATTATACGATGTATTTAGTATTTGTTCACAAAGTTAAATATTTTTACACGATCGCTGAAAACGAGTTACGATATTTGTATAAGTAAGGTATTTGAAAGAGCGTCTAGAATTTTTTACGGTTTTTTACGGTTTTTTTTCAAACGTTTCTTCGAAAGCTCATTTTAAAATTTTTGAGGACAAACAATGGAGAAAACAAACTTAATAAAAAAGTAAACTGTAATGTACATTGACTAATACCATTGTACCGGAAAAATTAATAATAATAAAAATAATTTTTCCCTTTTTTCGTTAATTTTGACTAGATTGTCGTCGAATTTGTCCACGGTGACTCTTATCGACAACTTTAGTCAGGTAAGCACCCGATCGGCGATCACATATGGTGACATACATCGAGTAACTGACTATGTCTTACGTCTGTTTGATATAAGATTATAATAATAGGCTTATATAGACTTTGAAGCCTACCATAACCATATTTGAACCAAACTGCGAGATTTTAGACACAGCACTGCCATCATAATTCAACATTGACAACAATTCAAGACATTATGGATGAGCCTGCCGAGCCTGTAAGCATTGTTATTTTTTAAACCAAGCCTAGCTTGCTTGAGCGTTGAGCTTAAGATAAATAGGGTAAAAAGAAATTATGTTAAATAATTTCTAGTTATTTGATGTTTGGCAATGGCAATAGGCCTATCTAGGCCTATTCCACATTTAGAAAATTATAGCCATAGGCTAGGCAGCCTAGGCCTAGGTCTAATTATACCATGTATGCTAGATAGGCCTATTTCTAACATCTTATTTGTAATTTCTACCTTGCCCTAGCTAGGCCTATATTTATGATATTGATAGCTAACATATATGCCTGAATTTTGGTATATTAATATAGCATGCACTTTGTGATACACATATTTATTAAGGACCATAGTCTAGATGGGATGGAAGGCCCATCACAAGCTCAAGAAATCATATTGTCAAAAAGCATCCACTATCACAAGCTTGAAAAGTCATAAGCTTGAAAAATCATATCATCAAAAAAATTAGAGCCAATACTATCACAAGCTCAAAAACTCATAAGCTCGAAAAATAACATCGTCAAAAACTGATTTAGCAACCCACAAGCTCGACTTTAAGCTCAAAAAATCATATTGTCAAAAAGTTTAGCAACCACTATCACAAGCTTGAAAAGTCATAAGCTCAAAAAATCACATTGTCAAAAACTGATTTAGCAGTCACTATCACAAGCTCAAAAAGTCATAAGTTTGAAAAATCACATTGTCAAAAAGTTTTAGCAACCATCATAACAAGCTCAAAAAGTTATAAGCTCAAAAAATCATAAGCTCAAAAATTCACAAGCTCGAAAAGTCACATCGTCGAAAAGGTTAGTAACTACCATCACAAGCTTGAATAGGGTTAGGGTTAGAGCTTATGCCTTAGGGTTAGGGCTTAGGGTTAAGTTTAAGGTTGGGGTTAGAACTTGTGCCCTAAGGTTAGGGTTTAGGGTTAGGGTCAAGGTAAGAACTAGTGCCTTTAAGTTAGGGTTTAGGTTTAGGTTAGGGTTGGGATTAGGGTTAAGGTAATAGTTCAGGGTTAGGCAGGGTACTAGTGCCTTAGAGTTAGGGTTAGTGCCTTTGGGTTAGGGTTAGAGCTTGTGCCTTTTTGAGCTTGTGATGATGTTTGCTAAACTTTTTGACAATGTGATTTTTTTAAGCTTGTGACTTTTCAAGCTTGTGATAGAGCCTTGTTTTTGACAATGTGATTTTTCGAGTTTATAATGGCAACCCATCTAGATCATGGCAAGTAGATATAGCCTAGGGCCTAGGGGCCTACTTAGTAGGCCTAATGAAAATTATTGTTTTTTGATATTATTCCAATATAAAAAATAACCCAGAGGTCAAAAATAAAGTTGCTGTATGCAAAATTAGTATTGCATACAGCAATACTAATTTTTAGTATAAAATTTAAAAATTAGTATAAAAAATTTGAAACAAAATATCTTTTTTTTATAAAATATTTTTTGTCTTTGAGGGTTTTCTAATTTCCAATAAATATTTTGATAAACATTCAAAACAATTGTCTGTAACTTTTAACAAAAGTTGACTTGCTTCAACTATTTTTAGCAAATATTTGTGCAATTGTTTGATATCAAATGAGCTTTGATTTATTTTTATTAAATAAAATGAAAAATCTTTTTAAGATACATTGATTCAATATTGCTTAGCAACATACATGCGCAACCCCCCTGATTTACACTGGCCATGCGACTTACTTTTTTGACCAAAAATGCAACTTACCTGTAAATGCAATTATGGGTAAACGGCAGGAGTAACTATGACTGTCTTATAAGGCTAAATGCCTCGTCATCTAATTAGTACTATGTCTATTTTTAAGCTTGGCATTATTGCAACTTACCCCTGGTCCACCACAATTTATGGTGGCAAAATCGGCCAGGTCGGCCAGCAGTTGCGCATGTTATGCTTAGCAACACTCTGATTGGTAATATGGTAATATTACCTTACCATTAGGGCCTAACTGAAATTGTTTGAAGCATAGTAGCCTAAATATAAATGCTAGTTTATCTAAGTGATTTACAATTTATTGAGTAACAAATAAAAAGAAGCAAGCTTATATATAAAAGAATACTAAAAGTAGAAAACGTAAGAAGTTTCTTCTTCCAAGAAATTTGAAAATTGAAAGCTAATTAATTATTAAAATATAAAAAAGAAGGTTGTTTCAGTTGCACTGTCAGGCACAGTAGAAAGTTATAAAAGATTGCTAATATACATTATATATAGTATAGAAATAAATCAAGTATAAATGCTTATATGTAGGTATAGGCAAGAATTACTTTATATTTTAATAATGAAAGCAATAATTAAAAAGATTTGTTAATATTGCATGGTCATCCTCATAAACAAAAAAATTATTTAGGCATATAGGTAGATTTAATTATAATATAACTTCTTGTCAAATATATTCTTGCTCTTTCTTTGGATCTTTGGTCTTATTGACTATTGCAAATTCTTTAATTTGTTAGTGCAACAAAATCTTAATGGCAGTCCATTAATGATAATGGAATATCTTAATGCTTACTAATGGATTAAAACTTATTAATACTGTATTATAGACTTAAAAACTTATAAATTATACCTAATAAAGTACAATAAAACATTAGCAAACTCTGACTTTTATTAATGTGAAAAAGTTAGCAGTAGTACTTTCAGTAGTGATTAAGTATTGTTACTCTTTGTAAAAATATTAAATATAACCCTACAAAGGCAATCAAGTGTTTGTTTTATTTTCTATCTTAATTTGCAGTTGTTTAAGCACCAGGTTATCTTCCAGGTTCAAAATATTTGGTTTCCTAGATTTTTTGTTAAAACTACAGCTATGGCTCTATGGGAATATGGGAATCTTGGGGTCCCCATGGCTATGGAATACAGAGAATTGGAATAAGCCATATTTTTGTTTATGGCTATGGCACATGGACCCTCCTTATAGCGGAACACTACCTTTGTATCTCAAAATATGTTATAAAGTTTCAGAAAAATACTCTGTGAAAACACATTGTTGGTACAAGTATATATTTTAAATACTATACCCAAGCTTTTATGGATACAAAAATGTGAAGTTGTATTCTTATCAAATTTTGTCAATTAGGTAATTAGAATGTAGCTGAGTGGTCTTAGTTAGCACTGTAATACTCAAAAGCATTGCCCGTGTCACTTTTAAGCGACTAATAATTATGATTTATGATTGTTTGCCATGCCTTTCGCTCCCCTGTTTGACTCGCGCAGATGTTCGACCCGAGCATAAAAAAGAAGAAGAATAGGAAGAAGGAGCTGGCCGAGGAGACCCCAGCAGTGGATGAGGAGCTTGAAGCAGACTTTAACCTCGAAACAAAGAAGAAGAAGAAGCCGCCGAAGGAGCGACTCGCGGCGGCGGCTGAGCAGCCTGAGGAAGACGGAGGCCAAGGCGCGGCGTCAGCTGTGGAGGGAGATGGAAGCGAGGACAAGGATTACAGCTACAGCGAGCTGCTCAGCCGGGCCTTCCGCGCCATGATGGAGCGGAACCCGGATATGCTGTCGGAGAAGAAGAAGGTGGTGATGAAGCCTCCGTCTCTGATGCGAGTTGGAACCAAGAAGACCGCCTTTGCCAACTTCACGGAGATCAGCAAGCAGATTCGAAGGAAGCCAGACCACCTGTTGGCTTACCTTCTAACTGAGCTGGGCACCACCGGGTCGGTTGATGGGAACAACCAGCTCATTATTAAGGGCAGATTCCAGACTAAGAACATTGAATCAGTGCTGCGCTCGTACATCAAGGAGTACGTGATGTGCCACACGTGCCGGTCTCACGACACTGAGCTCGTTAAGGAGACTCGGCTGTTCTTCCTGCAGTGCAGCACCTGCGGCAGTCGGTGCTCAGTTGCCAGCATCAAGTCTGGATTTCAGGCCCAGGTGGGCAGGAGAGCTGCGCAGAGGGCCAAGGCCACGTGACACTGTGTTAGAGAGAAGAGCTGGATAATGAGGGCATTGCTCTGTGTATGAACATGGTTGCTGACTGATTGATTGTCCATGTCTTGTGCTGCATGAACTTGACTGCTGGCGGGTGAACTTTATGTGGCAATGTTGGGCTCAAATATGTACACCAGTTGAATGCTTAAGTGTCTGAATGGCAAATATAAGCTGAGAAGTCATTGTCAGAAGTGAAGCTGTTAAGTGGATGGGTATAAGTTATCTATTCAATGCATATTTGCTGTCAAACTGCAGTAAACTTGCTAGCAAAAATTGGTTGTTTTTTATCGAGATTGACCGGCTTCGGAGTCTTAAGACCTGGGTGCGATCTCCAACTGTGAGATTTGTGGCTTCGATCCTCAGCTGTGAGATTTGTGGCTTCGATCCTCAGCTGTGAGATTGTGGCTTGGATCCTCAGCTGTGAGATTGTGGCTTCGATCCTCAGCTGTGAGATTGTGGCTTCGATCCTCAGCTGTGAGATTGTGGCTTCGATCCTCAGCTGTGAGATTTGTGGCTTCGATCCTCAGCTGTGAGATTTGTGGCTTCGATCCTCAGCTGTGAGATTTGTGGCTTCGATCCTCAGCTGTGAGATTTGTGGCTTCGATCCTCAGCTGTGAGATTGTGGCTTGGATCCTCAGCTGTGAGATTGTGGCTTCGATCCTCAGCTGTGAGATTGTGGCTTCGATCCTCAGCTGTGAGATTGTGGCTTCGATCCTCAGCTGTGAGATTTGTGGCTTCGATCCTCAGCTGTGAGATTTGTGGCTTCGATCCTCAGCTGTGAGATTTGTGGCTTCGATCCTCAGCTGTGAGATTTGTGGCTTCGATCCTCAGCTGTGAGATTGTGGCTTCGATCCTCAGCTGTGAGATTTGTGGCTTTGATCCTCAGCTGTGAAATTTGTGGCTTCGATCCTCAGCTGTGAGATTGTGGCTTCGATCCTCAGCTGTGAGATTTGTGGCTTTGATCCTCAGCTGTGAGATTTGTGGCTTCGATCCTCAGCTGTGAGATTGTGGCTTCGATCCTCAGCTGTGAGATTTGTGGCTTTTATGTTTAACTGTGAGATTTGTGGCTTCGATCCTCAGCTGTGAGATTTGTGGCTTCGATCCTCAGCTGTGAGATTTGTGGCTTCGATCCTCAGCTGTGAGATTTGTGGCTTTTATGTTTAACTGTGAGATTTGTGGCTTCGATCCTCAGCTGTGAGATTTGTGGCTTCGATCCTCAGCTGTGAGATTTGTGGCTTCTATCTCCAGCTGTGAGATTTGTGGCTTCGATCCTCAGCTGTGAGATTGTGGCTTGGATCCTCAGCTATGAGATTTGTGGCTTCGATCCTCAGCTGTGAGATTTATGGCTTTGATCCTTAGCTGTGAGATTTGTGGCTTCGATCCTCAGCTGTGAGATTTGTGGCTTCGATCCTCAGCTGTGAGATTTGTGGCTTCGATCCTCAGCTGTGAGATTTGTGGCTTTGATCCTCAGCTGTGAGATTTGTGGCTTTGATCCTCAGCTGTGAGATTTGTGGCTTCGTGTGTTGGTGTTATTGGTTGGATTTCCAGCTTGCTGTTGCTATTTTTCATCTGATATACAAGACCATACCAGTCTGATTCAGTTGAAGAAAGTTTAATTTGTCCATTTAATTTAAGCGTCTGCATGTTGGATCAAAGTAGCTTTTTTGTTTGCTTTACTTACTGGGCTGCCCTGTCTCAAATTAACTACTATCGAATGCATCTTTTCATTCTATGTCATAAATTCTGCTTGGTCCAACCTATTTCGATTATCTTTGTAGCCCTGACATAACTTTGAAAGCGTTATGACATTATGAAAGTTGAAAGTGTTATGACATCGGTATCATTTTAATTAATAATAATGCGCATTTGAATGTATTCCGATTAACAAAATATAGTGTTTGCATGCGGATTTATTTTCTTGCTGCGCTGTGTAGTCTTGTGGATCTGAGTTGGAAATTTTGAGTTGTTAGGCGTTTTTGCTGCTTTAGTTACTCTTAGTAGCATATAAATTAAGTTACGCCCCATTTGATTGCATACTTTTATTTTTAAGGATATCTACGAGATATTGTAATATGTTTTTGGTTTCCACGACAAACCAATGCTTTAGAAGTACGAGTATAGCTGAAGGCAAAGTTGACTGAGTAATCAACCCTAGATCAACTGAGTGATTCCCATTGACCCTGCAACAACTGAGTGATTCCCATTGATCCTGCAACAACTGAGTGATTCCCATTGACCTTGCAACAACTGAGTGATTCCAGACGACTTTGGCATCCAATTCCAGGCAGCTTGACGACTTTGGCTGACGACTTTGGCAAATTGACGACTTTGGCTGACGACTTTGGCAAATTGACGACTTTGGCTGACGACTTTGGCTGACGACTTTGGCAAATTGACGACTTTGGCAGCTTGACGACTTTGGCTGACGACTTTGGCTGACGACTTTGGCTGACGACTTTGGCTGACGACTCTGGCTGACGACTTTGGCTGACGACTTTGGCTGACGACTTTAACAGTGGTGTTTTAACTTCATATTCTTTAACACTGGTGTTTTGACTATGGAGGAAATAATAGAATAGAGTGCTAGTCTGAGCCAGTTATTTTTATCTTGTTCATAACATCCCTTTCCTCCTCGTTCTCTCCTATTGGCTCGTGATTGCCATAGACAGTATTTTTCGTCTCGTTTCGCTTTCATTTCATTGAATTAAGTCTAAAGTGCATCAATATAACTAGCAGGTCTGGTGTCAATTAGGGTTAGGGTTAAGTTAGGGTTAGGGCTAGCGTCAATTAGGGTTAGGGTTACGTTAGGGTTAGGGCTGGCGTCAATTAGGGTTAGGGTTACGTTAGGGTTAGGTCTGGCGTCAATTAGGGTTAGGGTTACGTTAGGGTTAGGGCTAGCGTCAATTAGGGTTAGGGTTAGGGTTAGGGTTAGGGTTATGGTTAGGGTTAGGGCTGGCTACTCTCAGATAAGCTACACTCAGACAGCAACAGGCGTTTCCCCAGATAAGTTTTTCAAAACAGCAGCATACGTTTCATTAGTTGAAATGAAAGTAAAAAAAAATTTATGCGAAAAATTTTCTAAGTCAAAATAATTTTGACACTTAGAGAAATTTCACATTTCTCGAGCTAGCGCAGCGGTCCCCCAGAAAAAAACTAGGCTGTGACAGGTTAGTGGTTGGGTTTGGTGTTGTGAATAATGATAGTGATAGGTAGGTAGATTGGGTGGGTTAGTTAGTTAGTCAATCGGTATGCTATATGAGTACTACTAGTGTTTATTGTTTAGTCAGTCAGCCAACCAGCCAGCCAGCCAGCCGGTTGGTTTGATTAACAGCAGTATTAGAGACAGAGACAAACATAAACTATCTAACATAGATAGATAGATTACCATAGACTAAAGTACTAACTAGTGTCGGTTAGCATTCATTCATCCATCCATCCATCCCTCCATCCAAACAAAGTGATGGATGTAGGGGTAAGAGATATCGACATAGCGGTATCATTCATTCAGTTGCGTATAACCAACAACCATAGACAATTAATTGTCTGTCTATCTATTTAACATTGATCGCGCGCGCGCACTGCTCTAATCCGTCTGTTACTAACAAATTACTAAATATAGATAGTTACTATTTTTGGTATCAAATTGTTACCATAAATAGAATGTCATACTGCTCCTAAGAGATACACATCGATTGATGATGATGCTTATTTTAGAATCGATTATTCTATATCTCTTAGGAGCAGTATGACATTCTATTTATGGTAACAATTTGATACCAAAAATAGTAACTATCTATATTTAGTAATTTATTAAGATTTCCACTAGTGCCCGTGTTATATAATTGTCTATGAGTGTAACCCTATTGAAGCCAACCAAGCAAACATTCAAACAGTCAGTCAAACACACACACACACACACAGTACACACACACACACACACAAACGTGCACGAGGCACTTATTGGCAAAGTGTGCAAAAACTTGCACATATTGGGACTGCTCCGACACACGAAAAATCACACACACACACGTCCCCACACAGGCAATTTTCAACCCACCAAATAGATTTTTATTGACAACATGCTTTTGGCTTACTGAAAACAGTTGGAAAGCATTTTTCGAGGTGCATTGAACTCACAACAGATTGTACATGTATACTTGTCTAAAACAGAATTAAAAAACCCTGGTGTCTTGCTGAATTCCACTAAGGCAATAATATCAGCGCGTCAAATTTCACCAGATAATTTCAGCGATCATAGATTATAGAAGACAGGATGGTAAATGGCAAGGGACTTTAAGGTTATCGAAGACAAACGACATTGACACATATCAAAAAAATTTTACGATCTGAATAAACAAAATTTGCTACATTTAGTGCCACTGGGAAAAAACAATTCTGTAGCGAAACTCCACTGTTCATAAAAATGTACTTTATTGATTATGACACAATCACTAGAATTACTCAAAAGGTACATGTCAGCTATTCGGACCCACAGAATGCTACGTAAAAGGATGCGGAAATGAACCACACTATAGCAGAAGCCAGCACACACTATAGTATGGGGCTGTCCCAACAATTCCACCATAGCCAGTGTGGATAGGGCTGTCCCAACAATTCCACCATAGCCAGTGTGGATAGGGCTGTCCCAACAATTCCACCATAGCCAGTGTGGATAGGGCTGTCCCAACAATTCCAGCATAGCTTGAAAAAGAATATACACAAATACTATAAAAAGCAAATGCTAGAGCTCTACCGCGGTCATTGCACCGGATTTTATTAGAAACAGACTGCAAAAAATGCGTCCTCTAAATAATATTCCAGTGAAGCACACAACAGTTAATCGGCTTCTCGATTCAGAAAATTAAAAAAATAACCAGCTCCGCCAGAAAACTCATGAATTAACTGACTGCTGCACAGATAGCGGCTGCTGCTGCTGCTGCAGCTTGGCAGCAGCAAGTGAACCAAATGACGGATGCAGCGGCGAGATCAGAATGCTCGCTGCTGATCGTTAAAGCGCATTCTTGTCTCTTAGGCATGTCGCTGGCGTTGCTGACTTCAGAATCTGCGAGGAAAAGAAATCAATTAAGATAGGCTTGCTTTAGTAATCATTAATAGGCTATAAAGGAACCCTTTAATAGAACGTGTTCAACTAATGCTGGGTCTGTTTTGAAAAGTCAGAACTCAGAAGTAGTCGCGATTAGAATCAGTATTGTCCCAATAAGTGCGACCCAACAAATGCTGTTCAAAAAATAGGCCTGGCTGCAATGTCCCAATAAATGCCCAACAAATTACTAGCCTTGAGCTAGGCTGGGCTGTGTTTACTATTCTTTGCGTTTGTAGCTTGTGTCCCAACAATGCCACTGAGATTGTTGCATTGCTTTTGAATTGTGCTCTACCAAGTAACACAAGTACTCTGGTGTACAATACTTCTACAGCAGATAATACTCACCCAAAACAGATCGTCTCTTTCTCTTTAATCCTGTGCCGGACGGGTTTTCTTCAGATCCACCAGAAAATTCACAAATAGACTGACTGCCTGCACGGATAGCGGCTGCTGCTGCTGCTGCTGCTGCTGCTGCTGCTGCTGCTGCTGCTGCTGCAGCGGCTTGTGAGCAGCAAGTGAACCAAATGACGGATGCAGCGGCGAGATCAGAATGCTCGCTGCTGATCGTTAAAGCGCATTCTTGTCTCTTAGGCATGTCGCTGGCGTTGCTGACTTCAGAATCTGCGAGGAAAAGAAATCAATTAAGATAGGCTTGCTTTAGTAATCATTAATAGGCTATAAAGGAACCCTTTAATAGAACGTGTTCAACTAATGCTGGGTCTGTTTTGAAAAGTCAGAACTCAGAAGTAGTCGCGATTAGAATCAGTATTGTCCCAATAAGTGCGACCCAACAAATGCTGTTCAAAAAATAGGCCTGGCTGCAATGTCCCAATAAATGCCCAACAAATTACTAGCCTTGAGCTAGGCTGGGCTGTGTTTACTATTCTTTGCGTTTGTAGCTTGTGTCCCAACAATGCCACTGAGATTGTTGCATTGCTTTTGAATTGTGCTCTACCAGGTAACACAAGTACTCTGGTGTACAATAAATACTTCTACAGCAGATAATACTCACCCAAAACAGATCGTCTCTTTCTCTTTAATCCTGTGCCGGACGGGTTTTCTTCAGATCCACCAGAAAATTCACAAATAGACTGACTGCCTGCACGGATAGCGGCTGCTGCTGCTGCTGCTGCTGCTGCTGCTGCTGCTGCTGCGGCTTGTGAGCAGCAAGTGAACCAAATGACGGATGCAGCGGCGAGATCAGAATGCTCGCTGCTGATCGTTAAAGCGCATTCTTGTCTCTTAGGCATGTCGCTGGCGTGGCTGACTTAGAATCTGCGAGGAAAAGAAATCAATTAAGATAGGCTTGCTTTAGTAATCATTAATAGGCTATAAAGGAACCCTTTAATAGAACGTGTTCAACTAATGCTGGGTCTGTTTTGAAAAGTCAGAACTCAGAAGTAGTCGCGATTAGAATCAGTATTGTCCCAATAAGTGCGACCCAACAAATGCTGTTCAAAAAATAGGCCTGGCTGCAATGTCCCAATAAATGCCCAACAAATTACTAGCCTTGAGCTAGGCTGGGCTGTGTTTACTATTCTTTGCGTTTGTAGCTTGTGTCCCAACAATGCCACTGAGATTGTTGCATTGCTTTTGAATTGTGCTCTATCAGGTAACACAAGTACTCTGGTGTACAATACTTCTACAGCAGATAATACTCACCCAAAACAGATCGTCTCTTTCTCTTTAATCCTGTGCCGGACGGGTTTTCTTCAGATCCACCAGAAAATTCACAAATAGACTGACTGCCTGCACGGATAGCGGCTGCTGCTGCTGCTGCTGCTGCTGCTGCTGCTGCTGCTGCGGCTTGTGAGCAGCAAGTGAACCAAATGACGGATGCAGCGGCGAGATCAGAATGCTCGCTGCTGATCGTTAAAGCGCATTCTTGTCTCTTAGGCATGTCGCTGGCGTGGCTGACTTTAGAATCTGCGAGGAAAAGAAATCAATTAAGATAGGCTTGCTTTAGTAATCATTAATAGGCTATAAAGGAACCCTTTAATAGAACGTGTTCAACTAATGCTGGGTCTGTTTTGAAAAGTCAGAACTCAGAAGTAGTCGCGATTAGAATCAGTATTGTCCCAATAAGTGCGACCCAACAAATGCTGTTCAAAAAATAGGCCTGGCTGCAATGTCCCAATAAATGCCCAACAAATTACTAGCCTTGAGCTAGGCTGGGCTGTGTTTACTATTCTTTGCGTTTGTAGCTTGTGTCCCAACAATGCCACTGAGATTGTTGCATTGCTTTTGAATTGTGCTCTATCAGGTAACACAAGTACTCTGGTGTACAATACTTCTACAGCAGATAATACTCACCCAAAACAGATCGTCTCTTTCTCTTTAATCCTGTGCCGGACGGGTTTTCTTCAGATCCACCAGAAAATTCACAAATAGACTGACTGCCTGCACGGATAGCGGCTGCTGCTGCTGCTGCTGCTGCTGCTGCTGCTGCTGCTGCGGCTTGTGAGCAGCAAGTGAACCAAATGACGGATGCAGCGGCGAGATCAGAATGCTCGCTGCTGATCGTTAAAGCGCATTCTTGTCTCTTAGGCATGTCGCTGGCGTTGCTGACTTCAGAAGCTGCGAGGAAAAGAAATCAATTAAGATAGGCTTGCTTTAGTAATCATTAATAGGCTATAAAGGAACCCTTTAATAGAACGTGTTCAACTAATGCTGGGTCTGTTTTGAAAAGTCAGAACTCAGAAGTAGTCGCGATTAGAATCAGTATTGTCCCAATAAGTGCGACCCAACAAATGCTGTTCAAAAAATAGGCCTGGCTGCAATGTCCCAATAAATGCCCAACAAATTACTAGCCTTGAGCTAGGCTGGGCTGTGTTTACTATTCTTTGCGTTTGTAGCTTGTGTCCCAACAATGCCACTGAGATTGTTGCATTGCTTTTGAATTGTGCTCTACCAGGTAACACAAGTACTCTGGTGTACAATACTTCTACAGCAGATAATACTCACCCAAAACAGATCGTCTCTTTCTCTTTAATCCTGTGCCGGACGGGTTTTCTTCAGATCCACCAGAAAATTCACAAATAGACTGACTGCCTGCACGGATAGCGGCGGCTGCTGCTGCTGCTGCTGCTGCTGCGGCTTGTGAGCAGCAAGTGAACCAAATGACGGATGCAGCGGCGAGATCAGAATGCTCGCTGCTGATCGTTAAAGCGCATTCTTGTCTCTTAGGCATGTCGCTGGCGTGGCTGACTTTAGAATCTGCGAGGAAAAGAAATCAATTAAGATAGGCTTGCTTTAGTAATCATTAATAGGCTATAAAGGAACCCTTTAATAGAACGTGTTCAACTAATGCTGGGTCTGTTTTGAAAAGTCAGAACTCAGAAGTAGTCGCGATTAGAATCAGTATTGTCCCAATAAGTGCGACCCAACAAATGCTGTTCAAAAAATAGGCCTGGCTGCAATGTCCCAATAAATGCCCAACAAATTACTAGCCTTGAGCTAGGCTGGGCTGTGTTTACTATTCTTTGCGTTTGTAGCTTGTGTCCCAACAATGCCACTGAGATTGTTGCATTGCTTTTGAATTGTGCTCTATCAGGTAACACAAGTACTCTGGTGTACAATACTTCTACAGCAGATAATACTCACCCAAAACAGATCGTCTCTTTCTCTTTAATCCTGTGCCAGACGGGTTTTCTTCAGATCCACCAGAAAATTCACAAATAGACTGACTGCCTGCACGGATAGCGGCTGCTGCTGCTGCTGCTGCGGCTTGTGAGCAGCAAGTGAACCAAATGACGGATGCAGCGGCGAGATCAGAATGCTCGCTGCTGATCGTTAAAGCGCATTCTTGTCTCTTAGGCATGTCGCTGGCGTTGCTGACTTCAGAAGCTGCGAGGAAAAGAAATCAATTAAGATAGGCTTGCTTTAGTAATCATTAATAGGCTATAAAGGAACCCTTTAATAGAACGTGTTCAACTAATGCTGGGTCTGTTTTGAAAAGTCAGAACTCAGAAGTAGTCGCGATTAGAATCAGTATTGTCCCAATAAGTGCGACCCAACAAATGCTGTTCAAAAAATAGGCCTGGCTGCAATGTCCCAATAAATGCCCAACAAATTACTAGCCTTGAGCTAGGCTGGGCTGTGTTTACTATTCTTTGCGTTTGTAGCTTGTGTCCCAACAATGCCACTGAGATTGTTGCATTGCTTTTGAATTGTGCTCTATCAGGTAACACAAGTACTCTGGTGTACAATACTTCTACAGCAGATAATACTCACCCAAAACAGATCGTCTCTTTCTCTTTAATCCTGTGCCAGACGGGTTTTCTTCAGATCCACCAGAAAATTCACAAATAGACTGACTGCCTGCACGGATAGCGGCTGCTGCTGCTGCTGCTGCTGCTGCTGCTGCTGCGGCTTGTGAGCAGCAAGTGAACCAAATGACGGATGCAGCGGCGAGTTTGAATGCGGATGAACCTGTGCGTGGGCGCACAAAAGAAAAATAACTCATGAGAAATCGGTCTGATTTGTTTGAAAACAGATTTAAATGTCGCTGTTCTAATAAATGCTTCATTGTCAATGAAATTTTACTGTACAATTAAAATACTCGAGGTTTGTCCCAACGCTGCTGCTTGTGTGAGTCAGATGGAGTACAATTTTCACTTTCCCGATAGTGCCGCAACAACTTACTTTCTCACTAGCTGACTGCAGGCAGGCTTGCTTGTTTTAATAATGCCCTAGAGAACAAAACACTTATTGCAATTGAGTTTCAGTTACTAGGAGTTGCAATTTTTTGAGATCCTATCTCTTTGCTGACCGCCCATCTTTCCATTCAGATGAGCTTCTTTTTTGCTGCTGACTCTGCCCTGCTTTTCTTTCGGCGTTTGCCTTTGCAGTAAGCTTTGTTTCTCGTTCTAGAATGCTGTCATTTTTATACTGTTCTTTAGTTATGCAATAGCACTGCTTTGGGTAAAAAAATAATTCGACTATCGAATTATAACAGTAATATATTACATTAGTTGCCCAGAAAACTCACATAGTATTTCTCCAAGTCTCTAGTACTGTGGGCGATGTGTCGTGCGAGATTTCTTTCCCAAATGTTTTGATTGAAACTTTTAGTAAAATTTGTTCTTCCTAGAAGTGTAAATTTTGCCTACTTATGATTGCTCAACTGGCTGTTGTAAATTAATTGATAAATAAGGTGATCGTCCCGCCTCTCTTATATTTCACTGAGCTCAGAGTATTACTAGGCTGCTTATTATTTTTTTCAACCTACAAAAAATACGACATATACGAGTACGAGACAAGACTTACTTGACAATGAAGGCCAATCTGTTTGTTATAGAAGAAAACGGTAGCTTATCGATATCAACGTATCTGGAATTTTAGAAAAGTACATATGTAAATTCCGGTTAAGTTTTTATTTAATCATAAAATTTTAAAAAGAATTTTAAATTCTACTTACATATGTGTAATGGTTCCTAGCCAAGTCTTTTCATGCCAGGTCATGCATGGAAACTCTTGTGACGTGGCACATTTTGTCTGTGTAGTGCAGGTCTCGTAAATGAATTATATTCGTTTGAACATATGCAGTACGCCGTTTGTCAAAGGGAACTTCTACATGTACCTTTCCATTAGAATTGGCTCTTCCTCTTGTAGGCCTCAACTTCAGTGTAAACTTTATCCTGACTCCCTTGCGCCCGCCTCTCCTCCCCGCTTCCCCCGCCGCGATAGGAATGTACACGTGGCCTGGGTAAGGGATTGCCTGGGTCTTGTACACGCTTGTCTTAACACTTCTGCTCTGTACGTGGGTTTATCTTTACGATCCAAGATAAGCAGAATTGTTTTTCAGGAAGGCCTAGTAGTTAGTTTTGGGCCAACTAGTCATCGATTTAGACTTTACAGTGACAGTGACACTCAAACATGTGCTAGCAGTCCATGCAGTCATCTTAAGTTTCTTGGTATCTCCGTACTTTTCAGTACACCAGACGATAATTATCATAATTCTAGGAAAAATTTTGCTACATAGTATGGCTGCCCAAACCCAGGCCAATAAGGAAGTCATTTAAAGCCTTAGAGATTAAACGTTTCCCTTTAATACTCGTCCTTGGTTTTCTCGGGAAATGCAAAGTTTTTCTTTGCCCTTTATTTCTTTGCTCTAAAAGCGCTTCATAAGACTGTGAGAATTTCCACCGGAAAACTACCTCACTCAAAGTGTCACTTTACGTTAATGGCCTCCAGTCACTAACTTGAGTCAGTTAATACCCATTCACATATGACAAATAGATTAATGCAGCTGACTGAAAACGAGAATTTCAGTTAAAATGGCCGAGGGCACAGGCGGATGTAACCTTAATTTGCCATGTTTCGTGTATAAGTGAAATTGGAAGCTAATGAATTTAGATGCTAGCTGTTTCTATGCAAAAATCTAAATATACTAAATCTATAAGGTTTGTATGCTTGATTGTAATATTCTAAATCTTTATTAAATTATTTCATATTTTATAGTAAACACGATGCCAAATGTCAGGATCCTTTCAAGTGTCGATTGGCAGCCCTGTGGAGAACCTCTATCTGTTACTTGTAGTAGACTTTCTTGATATTGTAAGAAATATTGTAATAAAACGAGAATTCCGATTTGAGACCCAATTGTTCTGTTGGATCAGACCATCAGTTCGCATAATTTTTTAAACTTCTTAGGACACTGCAAATCATTAGATTCCCCGTGTTTGATTAAAAATATGAAAAAATGACATTGATTTTTGAAAGGAGAATCGAAAGACGGTTCCAATGAATATTTTTTCATTTCAATAGAATTCATTTTTGGAAGTGTCGGGACGCACTTATTGGGCCTGGCCCAACACATTTTTGGTCCTAATAGCACGGGTCAGTTTATACACGCTTGTCCCAAGAAATGCCTAATGCACAAACACACACACACACACACAGCAAACACAGCACACACCCACACGCGCACACACAGTACACACACACACACACAGCACACAGCAAACACAGTACACACACACACACTGCACACACACGCGACACACTTTTAATTCTGGGACCGCTGTGAGATTTGTGGCTTCGATCCTCAGCTGTGAGATTTGTGGCTTTGATCCTCAGCTGTGAGATTTGTGGCTTCGATCCTCAGCTGTGAGATTTGTGGCTTCGATCCTCAGCTGTGAGATTTGTGGCTTCGATCCTCAGCTGTGAGATTTGTGGCTTTGATCCTCAGCTATGAGATTTGTGGCTTTGATCATTAGCTGTGAGATTTGTGGCTTTGATCCTCAGCTGTGAGATTGTGGCTTCGATCCTCAGCTGTGAGATTTGTGGCTTCGATCCTCAGCTGTGAGATTGTGGCTTCGATCCTCAGCTGTGAGATTTATGGCTTCGATCCTCAGCTGTGAGATTGTGGCTTCTATCTCCAGCTGTGAGATTTGTGGCTTCGATCCTCAGCTGTGAGATTTGTGGCTTCGATCCTCAGCTGTGAGATTGTGGCTTCGATCCTCAGCTGTGAGATTTATGGCTTTGATCCTTAGCTGTGAGATTTGTGGCTTCGATCCTCAGCTGTGAGATTTGTGGCTTCGATCCTCAGCTGTGAGATTTGTGGCTTCGATCCTCAGCTGTGAGATTTGTGGCTTTGATCCTCAGCTGTGAGATTTGTGGCTTTGATCCTCAGCTGTGAGATTTGTGGCTTCGTGTGTTGGTGTTATTGGTTGGATTTCCAGCTTGCTGTTGCTATTTTTCATCTGATATACAAGACCATACCAGTCTGATTCAGTTGAAGAAAGTTTAATTTGTCCATTTAATTTAAGCGTCTGCATGTTGGATCAAAGTAGCTTTTTTGTTTGCTTTACTTACTGGGCTGCCCTGTCTCAAATTAACTACTATCGAATGCATCTTTTCATTCTATGTCATAAATTCTGCTTGGTCCAACCTATTTCGATTATCTTTGTAGCCCTGACATAACTTTGAAAGCGTTATGACATTATGAAAGTTGAAAGTGTTATGACATCGGTATCATTTTAATTAATAATAATGCGCATTTGAATGTATTCCGATTAACAAAATATAGTGTTTGCATGCGGATTTATTTTCTTGCTGCGCTGTGTAGTCTTGTGGATCTGAGTTGGACATTTTGAGTTGTTAGGCGTTTTTGCTGCTTTAGTTACTCTTAGTAGCATATAAATTAAGTTACGCCCCATTTGATTGCATACTTTTATTTTTAAGGATATCTACGAGATATTGTAATATGTTTTTGGTTTCCACGACAAACCAATGCTTTAGAAGTACGAGTATAGCTGAAGGCAAAGTTGACTGAGTAATCAACCCTAGATCAACTGAGTGATTCCCATTGACCCTGCAACAACTGAGTGATTCCCATTGATCCTGCAACAACTGAGTGATTCCCATTGACCTTGCAACAACTGAGTGATTCCCATTGACCTTGCAACAACTGAGTGATTCCCATTGACCTTGCAACAACTGAGTGATTCCCATTGACCTTGCAACAACTGAGTGATTCCCATTGACCTTGCAACAACTGAGTGATTCCCATTGACCTTGCAACAACTGAGTGATTCCCATTGACCTTGCAACAACTGAGTGATTCCCATTGACCTTGCAACAACAGTGATTCCCATGGACCTTGCAACAACTGAGTGATTCCCATTGACCTTGCAACAACTGAGTGATTCCCATTGACCTTGCAACAACTGAGTGATTCCCATTGACCTTGCAACAACAGTGATTCCCATGGACCTTGCAACAACTGAGTGATTCCCATTGACCTTGCAACAACTGAGTGATTCCCATTGACCTTGCAACAACAGTGATTCCCATGGACCTTGCAACAACTGAGTGATTCCCATTGACCCTGCCACAACTAAGTGATTCCCATGGACCCTGCAACAACTGAGTGATTCCCATTGACCTTGCAACAACTGAGTGATTCCCATTGACCTTGCAACAACTGAGTGATTCCCATTGACCTTGCAACAACAGTGATTCCCATGGACCTTGCAACAACTGAGTGATTCCCATTGACCTTGCAACAACTGAGTGATTCCCATTGACCTTGCAACAACAGTGATTCCCATGGACCTTGCAACAACTGAGTGATTCCCATTGACCTTGCAACAACTGAGTGATTCCCATTGACCTTGCAACAACAGTGATTCCCATGGACCCTGCAACAACTGAGTGATTCCCATTGACCTTGCAACAACTGAGTGATTCCCATTGACCTTGCAACAACTGAGTGATTCCCATTGACCTTGCAACAACAGTGATTCCCATGGACCTTGCAACAACTGAGTGATTCCCATTGACCCTGCCACAACTAAGTGATTCCCATGGACCCTGCAACAACTGAGTGATTCCCATTGACCCTGCAACAACTGAGTGATTCCCATTGACCCTGCCACAACTAAGTGATTCCCATGGACCCTGCAACAACTGAGTGATTCCCATGGACCCTGCAACAACTGAGTGATTCCCATTGACTCTGCAACAACTGAGTGATTCCCATGGACCCTGCCACAACTGAGTGATTGCAGTTTGCCAATGAGAAAGTTAAAACAATGACCAAATTCAAACCTGGAATACAAATTCACTGTGCATGGTTACAAAACCAAAACTTCACAAAGCCTACATGTAAATCTTTTTCTTAATGATTTAGGATATTGAGGTACGGTTTATGAAGATAAGGTTGGTGAAAGTGAATGCTAATTGGATTTAGACAAAAAAATCAGCACCCCGTTCTATACGTGTATTCACTTTTATAATGCCACTACACTAGCTTTCTGTTGGCCTTTGAGAGAAATGCATGGACCACTGAGTTATCTGGAATGGAATCGAGTCGAAAAGGTTTAGTGTTTAGTATTTAAATTTGAAGTTTAGTGTGTTTAGCAGCTAATAAAGAAAAAAACTTGCAATCTAATGACTTATATTATTCGGTCTTTTAGATTAGGATGTCTCTAAATAAAATAAATTTTATTTATTGGATCAGAAGGTAAGAACTCTTTTATTATTACAAAACAGCAGATTCAGTACCTGTCTGGTGTTAATTCTGTGCTCTCTCCCGGCTCGCTTTCAGTCTAGAAGCGGTTAAGACTAAAGGGATCCCTGGAAAATACTACCGAATCCTTAAATAGCCTATCGGACAAAAATCTACATCTGCATGACGCATTGATATGCCAACTGGCCTTTTATTTATAGAATGAAAAGAACCTATAACATTTTGACAATGCCCTTAATTAGTAGCGCGCTCTCTTGCATAGCTTGAAACACCTGGTGCCAGGCATCGTTGTTAGCCATGTTCTCAGATCGTAACTCGGAAGCAGGGCCAAACGACACCAACTGTATAATTATAGAACTTCTTCTGTACTTGAGAACATTGCAAATTAACCTTTACACGCCTGCATTGCTTCCAAGGACGGGAAACTAAGTTTCTAGGAAAGTTTTCCAAGAACATCTACGTAAGATATAAAATTAACATAAAATCCTTATTTTTCTAAACGGGAAGCTCTACAAGTATCAGAGTATAAGAAACAATTCATGTCAAAACATTAACATCGGGTCTGCAGCTGCTATCAAAAGAAATGCTTTGTGAGGAAAAAATGAAAATCTCCATTCTGTAACATGCACAGTTCTTAATCAGTAACGAGTACGAGTGTACAAGTGTGTATACGTTGAAGTGTCCGTTTTGTGGTTGGTTTGTCTATCAGATTTTATCGCGATCATCAGAATTTGGATTTATCGGTGGTCAAAAAGTGCGTAGTGCGAGGGGTGTTTCAAAAGTAACGAGAATTTTGTTATAACTTTTGATTGGATAAACGTCTGTTGCGTTCAGCTATATAAGGCTTAAAAAAAGCTATTAGTTGTTCATATGTGTGAAATTGTTCCCTTTTGTCTATGGTTTCCGGCATTCATACTTGCGGTAACAATTTAATTGTTTGTCGGCTTCTTTCGATTGTTGCCGGATTTCAGACGAATGTATTTGGCTATCAAAACAAGGAACAACAATAGCAACACGGCGAAAGTGTTTCATAGTCACAAAAAGTTCTTAAGAACAAACCGATCGAATCAATTGTTTTACTTTCCGTAAAAGTTGAATGTGCAGTTGTGGAACTGACCACCACAGAGGCTTCTCGGCAGGTCTTGGCCGCCCTCGGGTGCTTTCATCAGCTCGCCTCTATCAGACCCAGTTGTCACACTTTCGATGGTGGATTCCGCATCGTCGTCAATCTTGGTGACTTTGGACCCACGTGAAGCTTCCGTTGCGTCTCGGTCGATTTCGGCACTGAGTCACTCTCAAGTCGGTCCAACATTTCCAGATCTTCGCTACCTAGCTCAGGCAGCCCGTTGGAACTGGACGACGCATCCAGGTTGTCCATCTCCAGAACGTAGCGCGTGCTCGACTCTCGGGTGACAAAAGCCAACTCGTCCGTGGAGAGTCCACATATTTCTCCGCCAGGAATGTTTGCGTAGCGAATCATAGCTACTTTTCCTATTTGCACTCCGAATAGGAGAATTAATTCAAGCTCAAAATCAACTTGAGAATTAACTCATGGCAGCCAGGCTAGCTGTCTTCACTGTCCTTTAAATTTGCCATAAACGATTAATTATCTCTACAACCCTTTCATTTAGAGAGCAACTAAATTTGCCATAGACGATTGATTATCTCTACAACCCTTTCAAAGCGCATTCCGGCAACAATCGCATTTCATACTCAGCATCCGCACTATGTCTGGGCCATAGACAAGGGAAGTCAAAAGGGTACAATAATGACATGTACCGATTTTTTTCGGCAGCAATTGCTCTACTAAGCTTCAGCCGCTACGCGGCTTCAGCTTACGCAATTGCTGCCGAAAAAAATCGGTATATATCGTTACATTGTTGGGTGAAAATTTCAGGTGCATGCGTTCATCCAATCAAAAGTTATAACCACAGATACTATATAACCACAGTTATATAATATCTGTGGTTATAACAAAATTCTCGTTACTTTTAAAATACCCCTCGTATAAAGACGCTCATTTTGTATCAATCCTGCAGAAAGCTATGATTTCATATAATAGTTAAATGTATTTTTGTAAGAAAATTATTTATTCTGCTGCTGCTGACGGCTCTGACAATTGACTGCCGAACCCAACCCTAATTCCTAATCCTAAACCATAACCCCAACTAAAACAACAACAACAAGGTTCCCGCCGGCCATGCAGTAGCCAGAAAGGGGGGAGCAGTCAGAAAGCGCGTCTCTGGGCCATTGCCCTCAGGAAGTCGCATCCCCCTGCTTGGTCCGGGGCGCCAGCGTCACTCAGAAGTCGGTCAGGGTATCGCATCGTTGGCCTCGCCTCCGCGGTCCCTGCAGCTTGAGCAGCAGCACGTCGTGTAGCGGCTCAGGACAGCGGGCCTCCGACCGGATGACATGGCCAGCCAGTTGAAGTCGCCGCCCGCGCAGCAGGTCAGAAGGCCGCGTCAGGCTCGCCCTAGTGTAGAGCGCGGCATTGGTCTCGCTGCCTGGGCCGCTGCGCACTCCGAAAGCCGCACGCAGCATTGCCGCATGCGCAGCGTCCAGCTGCCTCTCCAAGGCGTCCGTCAGGGTCCAAGTCTCGGCGTTGTACAACAGGGGCGCGACCTCCCGGCGCCTGGCGAGCGAACTGCACAACGTCGTTGCTGGTCACTGGCTGGGTGTCGAAATCTTCCTGCGACGGCAGCGCCGTCTCAAGCGGCAGTAGCATCACTTCTGGCAGAGGCGGTGGCGGCGCGTTGACGATATCGGCGAAGAAGTCGCGTAGCTCATTTCTGCGCGCTTCTGGCGTGTCGCCGGTCAAGTTTAGCACCGTTTTCTTCTTGCGACCAGTCAAGGCGTTGATTGTCGGCCATACTAGCCGATTCCGTTGGTCGAGCCCTGCGGAGGTGACGCTTTGAACCCAACTAAAAACTAATCCCTAATCCCAAAACTAACTTGAACCCTAAGCCTAAACAAAATCGATGGCAGACAAGTATTACTTCTCAGTACGAAGGTAAACAGCCTGTCCTGTTGTAAAATTGTCAGTGCCAGTCAGCATTCAAAAGTGACGTCACTCTAGGCATCCTTGATCACCAGCCGGTTGATGAACGCTTTTGGAGCAGCCGTTGCCTGTTTTAACTGTTCAGCATTCTGCGGGGCAACCCTGCTGAACACTTCGCTTTACGAGTCCCAGACATGCCCGATGGGGTACTGTACATGTTGGAGAGACTTTGACGGCTGTGAACTTAAGAGGATGTAAACTTAAGAGGATGTGAACTTAAGAGGATGTGAACTTAAGAGTATAAATTCGGTCCCGATTTCTCTACGCCAATCCTTTCATTCGGAGCCAACTAGCTCCTGCTATGGCTAAAACCGACCACTTTAGAATTTGGGGATCTCTATGGGGAGAAATGGGGATTTCATGTGATCGGAAAACTTTCTGTGTTATTTTGAGTTTAATATGTTTTCATTGTATTTTTTTTTCAGGACCCTCTAGTATACAAAAATTTATGAAAGATTGTACTAAAACTTGACGTTAGTTACATGAGAATGATTCAGGGTATGCACGTTTAGGATAGTTTAAACATTATTAATTAAGAGATAACATAATGGTGGCATAACATAACATTACTATCGCTCCTATTCTTCCTTACAAACATATAAAAAGAGCGTTATCATGGTCATCTCGTCATTTAAGCATTTGAAACTCCAAATGAAGGGATTGGCGTAGAGAAATTTTTCGGGCTCTATTTTAACTCAAAAGTTCACATCCTCTGTGAATTGCACAACAACCCCGACCAGTTCCCTGATGAGCACGCATTGACATTCTAATAATTAGCATGCTGATAAAGGTGATCGTGCCAATTGTCCCACGCTGCTTGTGCGTCACTGTACTCGGCTATAGTCTCTCGGACGTACTGCGACATTGCCATTGTGAACAGTTTCTTAATCACTGCACGCAATCTGCATTTGGATTTTTGCGTGTTAGCATTTTGTCTGGCAAAAAAAACTCTTTCCAGTCTGTAGCTTTTAGTCAGTTGAGTAAAATCGTATAAAATTCCATATTAATTTTACGTTCCTATTAAGTACGCATCGGTGCATGGCCTTTATTCTCCGAAGAAAATATGTTTGTGTCAATTAGCCGCCCATCCGTGAAACACATTTAGCAATAGTGCTTAGTAAACAGCTGGAAGAAGAGCCCAACTATAATACATAGCTATATAGGCCCCCAGCTTTTTTAACATCCTCTTCCAGAGTAGCCACACCTAGCTGCTGCGTGACTGAGCACCGATTGCTCATTAGCTGGGTTGGCGAGGCGTATTGGCCAGCAGTTATGGTGTTCGCCCTTTCATGACATGAAGCTTATATAATGCTATGTTATAAACCGCCGCGGTGAGACTAAACCTGACAGTCTGACAACGATGTGCTGTCTCCGAATCGAAGTGCGAATACTTCATACTGGCCTCTCCGATTTCAATACGAGCTAGATAAGGCAGACTGTTGAGTCACGTGGCTGAGCGAGGAATATTTTCTTGCGATCGATTGGGAGACATGCAGAGAAGATATTGGAGAGAAATGGAGACACGAGAGTTGTGCAGCCAGTACAGGGAATGAGGGCAGCTTCGTGGCAAGAAGTCTCGCGGGCACACCTTGGATAGTTAGAGCGACTACTACTGTCGGGGTCGTTTGGGTGTTGGCTTTGGGTTTTTTAATTTTGGTTGGTATTTTTCTGACTGGAAGCCCCCTTACCCATCCTGAGCATACTGAGCAATTAGGGATTGCAAAATCCCGTTTTTGCGATCTCGGGATCAGAAAAATACATATTTTTAAGCTTCCGTGTTGAAATTTTAAGGCTAAATATGCGCTAAACGTTTTTTGCTCTTATCTTTGATTGTATAGAGTTAATGATCTATTTAAGTAGTATAAAATTAAAATTACTACTATATTATTAGTTACGAAACAAATCAATTATCAAAATTTACATTGCAATAAATTTCAGATTTAAATCTTTTATGCCACAAATAACAAATGCGATATACAAAAAGCAAGGGTTTAAAAAGACGCCACGCGACGTGAGGCAATTAACGGAAATTAGCGCAGTATAGTAAACTGGTTTTGGGCCCAATTATGTTCATATTACAACACTTTTGTAAAAAAAATTTGTCCCGGGATTCGGGACCCGGGATGCAATCCCTATGTATCATCTAAGTTCAAGATTAAAAATGTGCTGCGATTTTGTGCCAAGGCGCTTCCTTCCGAATCGAGGAAACGAACTTCCGCGATGTCACCAGTTCGTCTACCTAAACGGTCTGGTTGCCGACGTCCGCTAGAATCTCTGCGGGGTCGCTGCGGTCTTGTCTGGACTGCTTTTCATTATTTGAGGGCTGGTCGTGCCGTCCTCTGCCCTCTACCTGACCGCCAGAGGGGCGGTGGTGATCGAGACCGTCGTTGCTGTACGACACTGAGACTTTGAAGGCTCACAGACTCGCCTGAACAGCAAGTTTTTTTAATAAATAGGCATATTAACATACTATGTAGTGAAAGTTGTGTAGTGAAAGTTTCATTTTTGTAATTGTTTTCTTTTGTTTTCAAAAAACCAAGACAAAGTTGTAAATAATCACAAGGGAAATACCTGTTTTGCTCCTTTTTGAATCCAGTATATTTGTAATGAAAAAGTTGCATGTCTGAGGCACTCTTAGCTTAGCAGCACCCCCTCTCCCGCCGGTTTCCTCCCTGTCGCGACTTTCTTAGTCATTTCTTCAGTTCATCTGCACTTGTCTCTGTTTCGTACTCTGTTTTCTCCCTCTTGGTCTAGTTCAGTCTTGTTATTTTTCTCTTTCCCTCGCTGCCTTCTGATTGGCTTTTCAACCTTGCCTCTTTTTTTCAACCTGAGTTTCACCCCCCCCCCTTCACTCCCCTTGTTTACGAGTAATGTCTTGTTTAGCCCAATAGCCCAGCCCTAGTTTTTAGCCAAAATATTCTTTTTAGGGCCCTGTGCCACACTTGCTGTTCTAATAGCCTCTCTTATTTTTCTCTGCACTTTCACTCTAACTATATATCTACTCTAACTATATATATAGCTGCTGCCCTTTCTTGCGTGGTTTTTTTCCCATGGAATCTGAGAACGAAAACGCAGACATTTTGACTGATGACTACTCGCTGAGGTCGCTAGATGGAATCGAGAACGACTTTATGGGGGAAGAAGGCAGGGAGACAGAGGTAGTTAGTGATGTACCAGAGTGCCAGTTGGTTCAGGCTGGAATGGATGCTGTGCCGAATGAAGCCGATCGAGTTTCTGGGAACACCAGGGGTTCGCCCGGATTAGAGGCCTCCAGCTTCAGCTGATGGAAGCGAAGAGGAGATTCTGAGTCTGGTGAAGAACTGGAGAGATTGCACAGATGATAAATCAGGAAGCTGTTCGGGAATTTTCAGTTGATGGGCCTGGACAAAAAGCCGGAGATCAGCAGCTACTGGAGCCAGGACCCTGTTTTCCATTGCTCCTTTCTGTCCATGCCCAATGCCCTCTCGAGAGATAGATTCAAGCACGCGAATGCACAATTCGGACTGGGACTCGAGTGCGGCGGCCTCTATTAGTGAGCGAATTGTGGCCGAGCTGTGCCGTGAACTCCTGCACATAAATTACGTGTTCACGGACAGCTGGTTCACGTCGCATCGGCTGTCCTTTTGGCTGCTGGCGAATGGAACTCGGCTCACCGGCCACCTCGAGGCGTCCCGCAGCTGCTGCAGCAACTGCAACTGCGACCGACTGCGGCAGCTTTCACGAGGAACGGCGAGGTGCTCGCTTGTAATGTAAGTTCGTGGACAGGAAGAGCAACGTCGGGACAAAGACCGTGTATCTCCTGGACACTGCTGGGCAGGCTGCCTGTGTGAACGAAGCCAGTGACAGTGGTCACCTACTCGAAGAGCATGGGCGGCGTGGGCCGTATGGACTCGGCAGAGAACCCCTACCTGGCCAGTCGGAAGACGCTGCGCTGGTTTCAGAAACTCGCCTTTTACCTGCTGCTGCTTCTGGTCCGGAACTCGTGGATCGTCTACCGCCAGCACGGAGTACCAAGACCTTTGTGGTGTTTCTGCGCAAAGCGGTCAGCATCCTGGTGGAAGAGACTGGCAGCGACAGGCGCCATTTAGGTGTCAGGGCAGGCCGTCCTGCAGCAGTCGGACCAGCTTCATTGAACGCTGCCAATATTCGGCCGCACAATCGATGCCGCGTGTGCAGCGAGAACCGAATCGCGAAGAAGACAGTGTACATATGCCCTGATTGTCCGGGAATGCCTGTACTTTGCATAGGCCAGTGCTTCACAAACTGGCACAGGTAACCACACTGACTGTTACAGGCCTTCTCGTCTTCATGTTTTTTCTCTCACACCCCTGCGTGACTTTGTTCTCTCCATTCCTAATCTGCTCCCCCTTTTTCCCCACCCCTAGGCTTCCAGCCCCTCTAATAAAATTTAAATAAATATTTATGGAGTACCCAAACAAAGGGGTTTCCGTTTCTATGGTGCCCTCCCCATCCACATTTATCTATTCTAATCCTGTTTCTGTTCTGTTTGTACAGGGAAGCCTCTATCGACCATAGAGGCTTCCCTGGTTTGTACTTGCACTCGTTTCAAATTAATACAAAGCGTCCCGTGTCCCGTCGGGCTTCAAAGCCTTTTTCTGCATTTCCTGTTACATGTGATCAAGAAGTTTGGCAGTGGTCTCCGAAATCCGAGACAGACACCGATCATATACTCCCGAATGAGTTCCTGACTTCGATCTCTCCCTCCCTCTCTGCTTTTGAGACGAGTCCACGCAGAGAGCGCATGCAAATGAGAGCAGTGCATGTTCGGATCTCCGCAGTCTCCCCGTTTGATTTATTGCAAATCCGAAGTCTCGGACGCACTTCGGTGAGGCTCTTTTTATCCGGACAGAAACTGCGCGAAGCATGGCAGATTACTTTGGGTTGAAAAATGAGCAATCCGGGATGGAAAAGAAAGCCAAAGGCATTAAGAAATCAATCACGTCAGCGGCTATGAATAATACTAACTGCTTAATACACTGCCGCTCATATATATTTATTACGGTGAAGAATTTGGTCTCACAATCCACACACTCACTTCATCTTGCATGCAATCGAAGTGCGACGTCAGTCTTTAAAAAAAGAAAAGATTTTTATATCCTTTGATGACGTGCCGTGACAGATCAGTGAGGCCCCCCGGATATGGGCATTTTTTCTCGAAATCCTACCCAGGAGATTTATTTTTCAAGATTATATGAACGAGTTTTAAAAGTTACAGTGAAGTCTAAGATTCACTGCCTTAGTCTAAGCCTGACCGCTTGAGCTAGTTTGTATCCTGGTCTGCTCGCTCCTGCTAGGTGTGTGTCCTGGTCTGCTCGCTCCTGCTAGGTGTGTGTCCTGGTCTGCTCGCTCCTGCTATGTTTGTGTCCTGGTCTGCTCGCTCCTGCTAGGTTTGTGTCCTGGTCTGCTCGCTCCTGCTAGGTTTGTGTCCTGGTCTGCTCGCTCCTGCTAGGTTTGTGTCCTGGTCTGCTCGCTCCTGCTAGGTTTGTGTCCTGGTCTGCTCGCTCCTGCTAGGTTTGTGTCCTGGTCTGCTCGCTCCTGCTAGGTTTGTATCCTGGTCTGCTCGCTCCTGCTAGGTGTGTGTCCTGGTCTGCTCGCTCCTGCTAGGTTTGTGTCCTGGTCTGCTCGCTCCTGCTAGGTTTGTGTCCTGGTCTGCTCGCTCCTGCTAGGTTTGTGTCTGGTCTGCTCGCTCCTGCTAGGTTTGTGTCTTTGGTCTGCTCGCTCCTGCTAGGTTTGTGTCCTGGTCTGCTCGCTCCTGCTAGGTTTGTGTCTTTGGTCTGCTCGCTCCTGCTATGTTTGTGTCTTTGGTCTGCTCGCTCCTGCTAGGTTTGTGTCCTGGTCTGCTCGCTCCTGCTAGGTTTGTGTCCTGGTCTGCTCGCTCCTGCTAGGTTTGTGTCTTTGGTCTGCTCGCTCCTGCTATGTTTGTGTCTTTGGTCTGCTCGCTCCTGCTAGGTTTGTGTCCTGGTCTGCTCGCTCCTGCTAGGTTTGTGTCTTTGGTCTGCTCGCTCCTGCTAGGTTTGTGTCCTGGTCTGCTCGCTCCTGCTAGGTTTGTGTCTTTGGTCTGCTCGCTCCTGCTAGGTTTGTGTCCTGGTCTGCTCGCTCCTGCTAGGTTTGTGTCCTGGTCTGCTCGCTCCTGCTAGGTTTGTGTCCTGGTCTGCTCGCTCCTGCTAGGTTTGTGTCCTGGTCTGCTCGCTCCTGCTAGGTTTGTGTCCTGGTCTGCTCGCTCCTGCTAGGTTGTGTCCTGGTCTGCTCGCTCCTGCTAGGTTTGTGTCCTGGTCTGCTCGCTCCTGCTAGGTTTGTGTCCTGGTCTGCTCGCTCCTGCTAGGTTTGTGTCCTGGTCTGCTCGCTCCTGCTAGGTTTGTGTCCTGGTCTGCTCGCTCCTGCTATGTTTGTGTCCTGGTCTGCTCGCTCCTGCTAGGTTTGTGTCTGGTCTGCTCGCTCCTGCTAGGTTTGTGTCCTGGTCTGCTCGCTCCTGCTAGGTTTGTGTCTGGTCTGCTCGCTCCTGCTAGGTTTGTGTCCTGGTCTGCTCGCTTCTGCTAGGTTTGTGTCCTGGTCTGCTCGCTCCTGCTAGGTTTGTGTCCTGGTCTGCTCGCTTCGGCTAGGTTTGTGTCCTGGTCTGCTCGCTCCTGCTAGGTTTGTGTCCTGGTCTGCTCGCTTCGCTAGGTTTGTGTCCTGGTCTGCTCGCTCCTGCTAGGTTTGTGTCCTGGTCTGCTCGCTTCGCTAGGTTTGTGTCCTGGTCTGCTCGCTCCTGCTAGGTTTGTGTCTGGTCTGCTCGCTTCGCTAGGTTTGTGTCCTGGTCTGCTCGCTCCTGCTAGGTTTGTGTCTTTGGTCTGCTCGCTCCTGCTAGGTTTGTGTCCTGGTCTGCTCGCTCCTGCTAGGTTTGTGTCTTTGGTCTGCTCGCTCCTGCTAGGTTTGTGTCTGGTCTGCTCGCTCGGCTAGGTTTGTGTCCTGGTCTGCTCGCTCCTGCTAGGTTTGTGTCTGGTCTGCTCGCTCCTGCTAGGTTTGTGTCCTGGTCTGCTCGCTCCTGCTAGGTTTGTGTCTTTGGTCTGCTCGCTCCTGCTAGGTTTGTGTCCTGGTCTGCTCGCTCCTGCTAGGTTTGTGTCCTGGTCTGCTCGCTCCTGCTAGGTTTGTGTCTGGTCTGCTCGCTCCTGCTATGTTTGTGTCTGGTCTGCTCGCTCCTGCTAGGTTTGTGTCCTGGTCTGCTCGCTCCTGCTAGGTTTGTGTCTGGTCTGCTCGCTCCTGCTAGGTTTGTGTCTGGTCTGCTCGCTCCTGCTAGGTTTGTGTCCTGGTCTGCTCGCTCCTGCTAGGTTTGTGTCCTGGTCTGCTCGCTCCTGCTAGGTTTGTGTTGGTCTGCTCGCTCCTGCTAGGTTTGTGTCTTTGGTCTGCTCGCTCCTGCTAGGTTTGTGTCCTGGTCTGCTCGCTCCTGCTAGGTTTGTGTCTTTGGTCTGCTCGCTCCTGCTAGGTTTGTGTCCTGGTCTGCTCGCTCCTGCTAGGTTTGTGTCTTTGGTCTGCTCGCTCCTGCTAGGTTTGTGTCCTGGTCTGCTCGCTCCTGCTAGGTTTGTGTCCTGGTCTGCTCGCTCCTGCTAGGTTTGTGTCCTGGTCTGCTCGCTCCTGCTAGGTTTGTGTCTTTGGTCTGCTCGCTCCTGCTAGGTTTGTGTCCTGGTCTGCTCGCTCCTGCTAGGTTTGTGTCCTGGTCTGCTCGCTCCTGCTAGGTTTGTGTCCTGGTCTGCTCGCTCCTGCTAGGTTTGTGTCCTGGTCTGCTCGCTCCTGCTAGGTTTGTGTCTTTGGTCTGCTCGCTCCTGCTAGGTTTGTGTCCTGGTCTGCTCGCTCCTGCTAGGTTTGTGTCCTGGTCTGCTCGCTCCTGCTAGGTTTGTGTCTTTGGTCTGCTCGCTCCTGCTATGTTTGTGTCCTGGTCTGCTCGCTCCTGCTAGGTTTGTGTCTTTGGTCTGCTCGCTCCTGCTAGGTTTGTGTCCTGGTCTGCTCGCTTCGCTAGGTTTGTGTCTGGTCTGCTCGCTCCTGCTAGGTTTGTGTCTTTGGTCTGCTCGCTTCTGCTAGGTTTGTGTCCTGGTCTGCTCGCTCCTGCTAGGTTTGTGTCTTTGGTCTGCTCGCTCCTGCTAGGTTTGTGTCCTGGTCTGCTCGCTCTGCTAGGTTTGTGTCTTTGGTCTGCTCGCTCCTGCTAGGTTTGTGTCCTGGTCTGCTCGCTTCGCTAGGTTTGTGTCCTGG
Source organism: Macrostomum lignano (assembly GCA_002269645.1). Lineage (NCBI taxonomy): Eukaryota > Metazoa > Platyhelminthes > Macrostomidae > Macrostomum > Macrostomum lignano. The sequence continues at coordinate 138,999 of NIVC01000799.1, read as the reverse complement.
TCTGCTCGCTCCTGCTAGGTTTGTGTCCTGGTCTGCTCGCTTCGGCTAGGTTTGTGTCCTGGTCTGCTCGCTCCTGCTAGGTTTGTGTCCTGGTCTGCTCGCTTGCTAGGTTTGTGTCCTGGTCTGCTCGCTCCTGCTAGGTTTGTGTCCTGGTCTGCTCGCTCTGCTAGGTTTGTGTCCTGGTCTGCTCGCTCCTGCTAGGTTTGTGTCCTGGTCTGCTCGCTTCGCTAGGTTTGTGTCTTTGGTCTGCTCGCTCCTGCTAGGTTTGTGTCTTTGGTCTGCTCGCTCCTGCTAGGTTTGTGTCCTGGTCTGCTCGCTCCTGCTAGGTTTGTGTCTTTGGTCTGCTCGCTCCTGCTATGTTTGTGTCCTGGTCTGCTCGCTCCTGCTAGGTTTGTGTCTTTGGTCTGCTCGCTCCTGCTAGGTTTGTGTCCTGGTCTGCTCGCTCCTGCTAGGTTTGTGTCCTGGTCTGCTCGCTCCTGCTAGGTTTGTGTCTTTGGTCTGCTCGCTCCTGCTATGTTTGTGTCCTGGTCTGCTCGCTCCTGCTAGGTTTGTGTCTTTGGTCTGCTCGCTCCTGCTAGGTTTGTGTCCTGGTCTGCTCGCTCCGCTAGGTTTGTGTCTGGTCTGCTCGCTCCTGCTAGGTTTGTGTCTTTGGTCTGCTCGCTCTGCTAGGTTTGTGTCCTGGTCTGCTCGCTCCTGCTAGGTTTGTGTCTTTGGTCTGCTCGCTCCTGCTAGGTTTGTGTCCTGGTCTGCTCGCTTCGACTAGGTTTGTGTCCTGGTCTGCTCGCTCCTGCTAGGTTTGTGTCCTGGTCTGCTCGCTTCGCTAGGTTTGTGTCCTGGTCTGCTCGCTCCTGCTAGGTTTGTGTCCTGGTCTGCTCGCTTCGCTAGGTTTGTGTCCTGGTCTGCTCGCTTCGCTAGGTTTGTGTCCTGGTCTGCTCGCTCCTGCTAGGTTTGTGTCCTGGTCTGCTCGCTTCGCTAGGTTTGTGTCCTGGTCTGCTCGCTCCTGCTAGGTTTGTGTCTTTGGTCTGCTCGCTCCTGCTAGGTTTGTGTCCTGGTCTGCTCGCTTCGGCTAGGTTTGTGTCCTGGTCTGCTCGCTCGGCTAGGTTTGTGTCCTGGTCTGCTCGCTTCGGCTAGGTTTGTGTCCTGGTCTGCTCGCTGCTAGGTTTGTGTCCTGGTCTGCTCGCTTCGCTAGGTTTGTGTCCTGGTCTGCTCGCTCCTGCTAGGTTTGTGTCCTGGTCTGCTCGCTTCGCTAGGTTTGTGTCCTGGTCTGCTCGCTCGCTAGGTTTGTGTCCTGGTCTGCTCGCTTCGGCTAGGTTTGTGTCCTGGTCTGCTCGCTCCTGCTAGGTTTGTGTCCTGGTCTGCTCGCTTCGGCTAGGTTTGTGTCCTGGTCTGCTCGCTCCTGCTAGGTTTGTGTCCTGGTCTGCTCGCTTCGCTAGGTTTGTGTCCTGGTCTGCTCGCTCCTGCTAGGTTTGTGTCTTTGGTCTGCTCGCTCCTGCTAGGTTTGTGTCCTGGTCTGCTCGCTCCTGCTAGGTTTGTGTCCTGGTCTGCTCGCTCCTGCTAGGTTTGTGTCTTTGGTCTGCTCGCTCCTGCTAGGTTTGTGTCTTTGGTCTGCTCGCTCCTGCTAGGTTTGTGTCTTTGGTCTGCTCGCTCCTGCTATGTTTGTGTCCTGGTCTGCTCGCTCCTGCTATGTTTGTGTCCTGGTCTGCTCGCTCCTGCTAGGTTTGTGTCTTTGGTCTGCTCGCTCCTGCTAGGTTTGTGTCCTGGTCTGCTCGCTTCGCTAGGTTTGTGTCTTTGGTCTGCTCGCTCCTGCTAGGTTTGTGTCTTTGGTCTGCTCGCTTCGGCTAGGTTTGTGTCCTGGTCTGCTCGCTCCTGCTAGGTTTGTGTCTTTGGTCTGCTCGCTCCTGCTAGGTTTGTGTCCTGGTCTGCTCGCTTCGCTAGGTTTGTGTCCTGGTCTGCTCGCTCCTGCTAGGTTTGTGTCCTGGTCTGCTCGCTTCGCTAGGTTTGTGTCTTTGGTCTGCTCGCTCCTGCTAGGTTTGTGTCTTTGGTCTGCTCGCTCCTGCTAGGTTTGTGTCCTGGTCTGCTCGCTCCTGCTAGGTTTGTGTCCTGGTCTGCTCGCTCCTGCTAGGTTTGTGTCTTTGGTCTGCTCGCTCCTGCTAGGTTTGTGTCTTTGGTCTGCTCGCTCCTGCTAGGTTTGTGTCCTTGGTCTGCTCGCTCCTGCTATGTTTGTGTCCTGGTCTGCTCGCTCCTGCTATGTTTGTGTCCTGGTCTGCTCGCTCCTGCTAGGTTTGTGTCTTTGGTCTGCTCGCTCCTGCTAGGTTTGTGTCCTGGTCTGCTCGCTTCGCTAGGTTTGTGTCTTTGGTCTGCTCGCTCCTGCTAGGTTTGTGTCTGGTCTGCTCGCTTCGGCTATGTTTGTGTCCTGGTCTGCTCGCTCCTGCTAGGTTTGTGTCTTTGGTCTGCTCGCTCCTGCTAGGTTTGTGTCCTGGTCTGCTCGCTTCGCTAGGTTTGTGTCCTGGTCTGCTCGCTCCTGCTAGGTTTGTGTCCTGGTCTGCTCGCTTCGGCTAGGTTTGTGTCCTGGTCTGCTCGCTCCTGCTAGGTTTGTGTCTTTGGTCTGCTCGCTCCTGCTATGTTTGTGTCCTGGTCTGCTCGCTCCTGCTAGGTTTGTGTCTTTGGTCTGCTCGCTCCTGCTAGGTTTGTGTCCTGGTCTGCTCGCTTCGGCTAGGTTTGTGTCCTGGTCTGCTCGCTCCTGCTAGGTTTGTGTCCTGGTCTGCTCGCTTCGGCTAGGTTTGTGTCCTGGTCTGCTCGCTCCTGCTAGGTTTGTGTCCTGGTCTGCTCGCTTCGACTAGGTTTGTGTCCTGGTCTGCTCGCTCCTGCTAGGTTTGTGTCCTGGTCTGCTCGCTTCGCTAGGTTTGTGTCTGGTCTGCTCGCTCCTGCTAGGTTTGTGTCTTTGGTCTGCTCGCTTCGGCTATGTTTGTGTCCTGGTCTGCTCGCTCCTGCTAGGTTTGTGTCTTTGGTCTGCTCGCTCCTGCTATGTTTGTGTCCTGGTCTGCTCGCTCCTGCTAGGTTTGTGTCTTTGGTCTGCTCGCTCCTGCTAGGTTTGTGTCCTGGTCTGCTCGCTTCGGCTAGGTTTGTGTCCTGGTCTGCTCGCTCCTGCTAGGTTTGTGTCTTTGGTCTGCTCGCTCCTGCTATGTTTGTGTCCTGGTCTGCTCTCTCCTGCTAGGTTTGTGTCTTTGGTCTGCTCGCTCCTGCTAGGTTTGTGTCCTGGTCTGCTCGCTCCGACTAGGTTTGTGTCTTTGGTCTGCTCGCTCCTGCTAGATTTGTGTCTTTGGTCTGCTCGCTTCGGCTATGTTTGTGTCCTGGTCTGCTCGCTCCTGCTAGGTTTGTGTCTTTGGTCTGCTCGCTCCTGCTAGGTTTGTGTCCTGGTCTGCTCGCTTCGACTAGGTTTGTGTCCTGGTCTGCTCGCTCCTGCTAGGTTTGTGTCCTGGTCTGCTCGCTTCGGCTAGGTTTGTGTCCTGGTCTGCTCGCTCCTGCTAGGTTTGTGTCTGGTCTGCTCGCTTCGCTAGGTTTGTGTCCTGGTCTGCTCGCTTCGGCTAGGTTTGTGTCCTGGTCTGCTCGCTCCTGCTAGGTTTGTGTCCTGGTCTGCTCGCTTCGACTAGGTTTGTGTCTTTGGTCTGCTCGCTCCTGCTAGGTTTGTGTCTTTGGTCTGCTCGCTCCTGCTAGGTTTGTGTCCTGGTCTGCTCGCTTCGGCTAGGTTTGTGTCCTGGTCTGCTCGCTTCGGCTAGGTTTGTGTCCTGGTCTGCTCGCTTCGGCTAGGTTTGTGTCCTGGTCTGCTCGCTACTGCTAGGTTTGTGTCCTGGTCTGATCGCTTCGACTAGGTTTGTGTCCTGGTCTGCTCGCTCCTGCTAGGTTTGTGTCCTGGTCTGCTCGCTTCGACTAGGTTTGTGTCCTGGTCTGCTCGCTTCGGCTAGGTTTGTGTCCTGGTCTGCTCGCTTCGGCTAGGTTTGTGTCCTGGTCTGCTCGCTCCTGCTAGGTTTGTGTCCTGGTCTGCTCGCTTCGGCTAGGTTTGTGTCCTGGTCTGCTCGCTCCTGCTAGGTTTGTGTCCTGGTCTGCTCGCTTCGCTAGGTTTGTGTCTTTGGTCTGCTCGCTCCTGCTAGGTTTGTGTCTGGTCTGCTCGCTCCTGCTAGGTTTGTGTCCTGGTCTGCTCGCTCCTGCTAGGTTTGTGTCCTGGTCTGCTCGCTCCTGCTAGGTTTGTGTCTTTGGTCTGCTCGCTCCTGCTAGGTTTGTGTCTTTGGTCTGCTCGCTCCTGCTATGTTTGTGTCCTTGTCTGCTCGCTCCTGCTAGGTTTGTGTCCTGGTCTGCTCGCTCCTGCTATGTTTGTGTCCTGGTCTGCTCGCTCCTGCTAGGTTTGTGTCTTTGGTCTGCTCGCTCCTGCTAGGTTTGTGTCCTGGTCTGCTCGCTTCGACTAGGTTTGTGTCTTTGGTCTGCTCGCTCCTGCTAGGTTTGTGTCTTTGGTCTGCTCGCTCCTGCTATGTTTGTGTCCTGGTCTGCTCGCTCCTGCTAGGTTTGTGTCTTTGGTCTGCTCGCTCCTGCTAGGTTTGTGTCCTGGTCTGCTCGCTTCGACTAGGTTTGTGTCTTTGGTCTGCTCGCTCCTGCTAGGTTTGTGTCTTTGGTCTGCTCGCTTCGGCTATGTTTGTGTCCTGGTCTGCTCGCTCCTGCTAGGTTTGTGTCTTTGGTCTGCTCGCTCCTGCTAGGTTTGTGTCCTGGTCTGCTCGCTTCGACTAGGTTTGTGTCCTGGTCTGCTCGCTCCTGCTAGGTTTGTGTCCTGGTCTGCTCGCTTCGGCTAGGTTTGTGTCCTGGTCTGCTCGCTCCTGCTAGGTTTGTGTCCTGGTCTGATCGCTTCGCTAGGTTTGTGTCCTGGTCTGCTCGCTTCGGCTAGGTTTGTGTCCTGGTCTGCTCGCTCCTGCTAGGTTTGTGTCCTGGTCTGATCGCTTCGACTAGGTTTGTGTCTTTGGTCTGCTCGCTCCTGCTAGGTTTGTGTCTTTGGTCTGCTCGCTCCTGCTAGGTTTGTGTCCTGGTCTGCTCGCTTCGGCTAGGTTTGTGTCCTGGTCTGCTCGCTTCGGCTAGGTTTGTGTCCTGGTCTGCTCGCTTCGGCTAGGTTTGTGTCCTGGTCTGCTCGCTACTGCTAGGTTTGTGTCCTGGTCTGATCGCTTCGACTAGGTTTGTGTCCTGGTCTGCTCGCTCCTGCTAGGTTTGTGTCCTGGTCTGATCGCTTCGACTAGGTTTGTGTCCTGGTCTGCTCGCTTCGGCTAGGTTTGTGTCCTGGTCTGCTCGCTTCGGCTAGGTTTGTGTCCTGGTCTGCTCGCTCCTGCTAGGTTTGTGTCCTGGTCTGCTCGCTTCGGCTAGGTTTGTGTCCTGGTCTGCTCGCTCCTGCTAGGTTTGTGTCCTGGTCTGATCGCTTCGACTAGGTTTGTGTCTTTGGTCTGCTCGCTCCTGCTAGGTTTGTGTCTTTGGTCTGCTCGCTCCTGCTAGGTTTGTGTCCTGGTCTGCTCGCTCCTGCTAGGTTTGTGTCCTGGTCTGCTCGCTCCTGCTAGGTTTGTGTCTTTGGTCTGCTCGCTCCTGCTAGGTTTGTGTCTTTGGTCTGCTCGCTCCTGCTATGTTTGTGTCCTTGTCTGCTCGCTCCTGCTAGGTTTGTGTCCTGGTCTGCTCGCTCCTGCTATGTTTGTGTCCTGGTCTGCTCGCTCCTGCTAGGTTTGTGTCTTTGGTCTGCTCGCTCCTGCTAGGTTTGTGTCCTGGTCTGCTCGCTTCGACTAGGTTTGTGTCTTTGGTCTGCTCGCTCCTGCTAGGTTTGTGTCTTTGGTCTGCTCGCTTCGGCTATGTTTGTGTCCTGGTCTGCTCGCTCCTGCTAGGTTTGTGTCTTTGGTCTGCTCGCTCCTGCTAGGTTTGTGTCCTGGTCTGCTCGCTTCGGCTAGGTTTGTGTCCTGGTCTGCTCGCTCCTGCTAGGTTTGTGTCCTGGTCTGATCGCTTCGACTAGGTTTGTGTCTTTGGTCTGCTCGCTCCTGCTAGGTTTGTGTCTTTGGTCTGCTCGCTCCTGCTAGGTTTGTGTCCTGGTCTGCTCGCTCCTGCTAGGTTTGTGTCCTGGTCTGCTCGCTCCTGCTAGGTTTGTGTCTTTGGTCTGCTCGCTCCTGCTAGGTTTGTGTCTTTGGTCTGCTCGCTCCTGCTATGTTTGTGTCCTTGTCTGCTCGCTCCTGCTAGGTTTGTGTCCTGGTCTGCTCGCTCCTGCTATGTTTGTGTCCTGGTCTGCTCGCTCCTGCTAGGTTTGTGTCTTTGGTCTGCTCGCTCCTGCTAGGTTTGTGTCCTGGTCTGCTCGCTTCGACTAGGTTTGTGTCTTTGGTCTGCTCGCTCCTGCTAGGTTTGTGTCTTTGGTCTGCTCGCTTCGGCTATGTTTGTGTCCTGGTCTGCTCGCTCCTGCTAGGTTTGTGTCTTTGGTCTGCTCGCTCCTGCTAGGTTTGTGTCCTGGTCTGCTCGCTTCGACTAGGTTTGTGTCCTGGTCTGCTCGCTCCTGCTAGGTTTGTGTCCTGGTCTGCTCGTTTCGGCTAGGTTTGTGTCCTGGTCTGCTCGCTCCTGCTAGGTTTGTGTCTTTGGTCTGCTCGCTCCTGCTATGTTTGTGTCCTGGTCTGCTCGCTGCTGCTAGGTTTGTGTCTTTGGTCTGCTCGCTCCTGCTAGGTTTGTGTCCTGGTCTGCTCGCTTCGGCTAGGTTTGTGTCCTGGTCTGCTCGCTCCTGCTAGGTTTGTGTCCTGGTCTGCTCGCTTCGGCTAGGTTTGTGTCCTGGTCTGCTCGCTCCTGCTAGGTTTGTGTCCTGGTCTGATCGCTTCGACTAGGTTTGTGTCCTGGTCTGCTCGCTCCTGCTAGGTTTGTGTCCTGGTCTGCTCGCTTCGACTAGGTTTGTGTCTTTGGTCTGCTCGCTCCTGCTAGGTTTGTGTCTTTGGTCTGCTCGCTTCGGCTATGTTTGTGTCCTGGTCTGCTCGCTCCTGCTAGGTTTGTGTCTTTGGTCTGCTCGCTCCTGCTATGTTTGTGTCCTGGTCTGCTCGCTCCTGCTAGGTTTGTGTCTTTGGTCTGCTCGCTCCTGCTAGGTTTGTGTCCTGGTCTGCTCGCTTCGGCTAGGTTTGTGTCCTGGTCTGCTCGCTCCTGCTAGGTTTGTGTCTTTGGTCTGCTCGCTCCTGCTATGTTTGTGTCCTGGTCTGCTCTCTCCTGCTAGGTTTGTGTCTTTGGTCTGCTCGCTCCTGCTAGGTTTGTGTCCTGGTCTGCTCGCTCGACTAGGTTTGTGTCTTTGGTCTGCTCGCTCCTGCTAGATTTGTGTCTTTGGTCTGCTCGCTTCGGCTATGTTTGTGTCCTGGTCTGCTCGCTCCTGCTAGGTTTGTGTCTTTGGTCTGCTCGCTCCTGCTAGGTTTGTGTCCTGGTCTGCTCGCTTCGACTAGGTTTGTGTCCTGGTCTGCTCGCTCCTGCTAGGTTTGTGTCCTGGTCTGCTCGCTTCGGCTAGGTTTGTGTCCTGGTCTGCTCGCTCCTGCTAGGTTTGTGTCCTGGTCTGATCGCTTCGACTAGGTTTGTGTCCTGGTCTGCTCGCTTCGGCTAGGTTTGTGTCCTGGTCTGCTCGCTCCTGCTAGGTTTGTGTCCTGGTCTGATCGCTTCGACTAGGTTTGTGTCTTTGGTCTGCTCGCTCCTGCTAGGTTTGTGTCTTTGGTCTGCTCGCTCCTGCTAGGTTTGTGTCCTGGTCTGCTCGCTTCGGCTAGGTTTGTGTCCTGGTCTGCTCGCTTCGGCTAGGTTTGTGTCCTGGTCTGCTCGCTTCGGCTAGGTTTGTGTCCTGGTCTGCTCGCTACTGCTAGGTTTGTGTCCTGGTCTGATCGCTTCGACTAGGTTTGTGTCCTGGTCTGCTCGCTCCTGCTAGGTTTGTGTCCTGGTCTGATCGCTTCGACTAGGTTTGTGTCCTGGTCTGCTCGCTTCGGCTAGGTTTGTGTCCTGGTCTGCTCGCTTCGGCTAGGTTTGTGTCCTGGTCTGCTCGCTCCTGCTAGGTTTGTGTCCTGGTCTGCTCGCTTCGGCTAGGTTTGTGTCCTGGTCTGCTCGCTCCTGCTAGGTTTGTGTCCTGGTCTGATCGCTTCGACTAGGTTTGTGTCTTTGGTCTGCTCGCTCCTGCTAGGTTTGTGTCTTTGGTCTGCTCGCTCCTGCTAGGTTTGTGTCCTGGTCTGCTCGCTCCTGCTAGGTTTGTGTCCTGGTCTGCTCGCTCCTGCTAGGTTTGTGTCTTTGGTCTGCTCGCTCCTGCTAGGTTTGTGTCTTTGGTCTGCTCGCTCCTGCTATGTTTGTGTCCTTGTCTGCTCGCTCCTGCTAGGTTTGTGTCCTGGTCTGCTCGCTCCTGCTATGTTTGTGTCCTGGTCTGCTCGCTCCTGCTAGGTTTGTGTCTTTGGTCTGCTCGCTCCTGCTAGGTTTGTGTCCTGGTCTGCTCGCTTCGACTAGGTTTGTGTCTTTGGTCTGCTCGCTCCTGCTAGGTTTGTGTCTTTGGTCTGCTCGCTCCTGCTATGTTTGTGTCCTGGTCTGCTCGCTCCTGCTAGGTTTGTGTCTTTGGTCTGCTCGCTCCTGCTAGGTTTGTGTCCTGGTCTGCTCGCTTCGACTAGGTTTGTGTCTTTGGTCTGCTCGCTCCTGCTAGGTTTGTGTCTTTGGTCTGCTCGCTTCGGCTATGTTTGTGTCCTGGTCTGCTCGCTCCTGCTAGGTTTGTGTCTTTGGTCTGCTCGCTCCTGCTAGGTTTGTGTCCTGGTCTGATCGCTTCGACTAGGTTTGTGTCCTGGTCTGCTCGCTCCTGCTAGGTTTGTGTCCTGGTCTGCTCGCTTCGGCTAGGTTTGTGTCCTGGTCTGCTCGCTCCTGCTAGGTTTGTGTCCTGGTCTGCTCGCTTCGGCTAGGTTTGTGTCCTGGTCTGCTCGCTCCTGCTAGGTTTGTGTCTTTGGTCTGCTCGCTCCTGCTAGGTTTGTGTCCTGGTCTGCTCGCTTCGACTAGGTTTGTGGCCTGGTCTGCTCGCTCCTGCTAGGTTTGTGTCCTGGTCTGCTCGCTTCGGCTAGGTTTGTGTCCTGGTCTGCTCGCTCCTGCTAGGTTTGTGTCCTGGTCTGCTCGCTTCGACTAGGTTTGTGTCCTGGTCTGCTCGCTTCGGCTAGGTTTGTGTCCTGGTCTGCTCGCTCCTGCTAGGTTTGTGTCCTGGTCTGATCGCTTCGACTAGGTTTGTGTCTTTGGTCTGCTCGCTCCTGCTAGGTTTGTGTCTTTGGTCTGCTCGCTCCTGCTAGGTTTGTGTCCTGGTCTGCTCGCTTCGGCTAGGTTTGTGTCCTGGTCTGCTCGCTTCGGCTAGGTTTGTGTCCTGGTCTGTTTGCTTCGGCTAGGTTTGTGTCCTGGTCTGCTCGCTCCTGCTAGGTTTGTGTCCTGGTCTGATCGCTTCGACTAGGTTTGTGTCCTGGTCTGCTCGCTCCTGCTAGGTTTGTGTCTTTGGTCTGCTCGCTCCTGCTAGGTTTGTGTCCTGGTCTGCTCGCTTCGGCTAGGTTTGTGTCCTGGTCTGCTCGCTTCGGCTAGGTTTGTGTCCTGGTCTGCTCGCTCCTGCTAGGTTTGTGTCCTGGTCTGCTCGTTTCGGCTAGGTTTGTGTCCTGGTCTGTTCGCTCCTGCTAGGTTTGTGTCCTGGTCTGATCGCTTCGACTAGGTTTGTGTCTTTGGTCTGTTCGCTCCTGCTAGGTTTGTGTCTTTGGTCTGCTCGCTCCTGCTAGGTTTGTGTCCTGGTCTGCTCGGCTGGGTTTGTATCCTTGGTCTGCTCGCTTCGGATGAGGTCACTAGTTCTAGAAAGCGGCTGTCTTACTTTTTCTTAGAATTTGCAATTTTTAGCAAAGTGTACTTTAGCACAACTCTGTCATGGTTGTCAAGGCGTAACCAGAGTCTGGGACCTCAACTTCTCTGACGGCAGCTATAAACAGCCTGCGAAAGTATTCGGCGTAGAGGGGAAATGGAAGAGATTTTAGGGCTCTGATTTATACAGGAAATTGACTGATTTAATCCCTCTGTGTGCCTGAGAGGGATAATTGGGAAAAGTAGCAACAATGAAATTGGCACTGAAGTTTGATGAAGTGACGCGATTAGGTTTTCAGCTATCAGTCCATCATTCCATTAAGCTGGGGTCTTAAGCTTGAATTCTAAGGCCCTCCTCAGGGGTCACACGGCGCCTTCAAGTCTCGCATCCCGCCCTTTCGACTATCGCTGCCCACTGTCGCTATGATCCTTCAGTCGTTCCCATCTTGTCCTATTGTCGTCTGCAGTAAGTGAGCTGAAGAGTCAATTCAAAGCCTCCACCAGCGTCACTGGTCTCGGTTAATTAGGCATTTGATGGCGCCGATAAATCTTAGCAACTTCTGATTACCACAGCTTGCATCCAGTTCAAACTTACTTTGTGCACTTTTAAACAATAACAACAATGGAATTTGATCATTAGGAGCATTTTTATTGATCCTAGATCTAGCAATCAAACTATTCGCTGCTCAGCCACCAAACCACTCGCTGCCTAGCAACCAAGCTACTCTCTGCCTAGCAACAAAGTCTTTCACTGTCTAGCAACCAAGCTACTGGCTGTCTAGCAACAAAGTCTCTCACTGCTTAGCAACCAAGCTACTCGATCTCTGCCTAGCAACCAAGCTACTCCCTGCCTAGCAACCAAGCTACTGGCTGTCTAGCAACCAAGCTACTGGCTGTCTAGCAACCAAGCTACTAGCTGTCTAGCAACCAAGCTACATGTACTGCCTGCCTAGCAACCAAGCTACTGGCTGTCTAGCAACCAAGCTACATGTACTGCCTGCCTAGCAACCAAGCTACTGGCTGTCTAGCAACCAAGCTACATGTACTGCATGCCTAGCAACCAAGCTACTGGCTGTCTAGCAACCAAGCTACATGTACTGCCTGCCTAGCAACCAAGCTATTCGATCTCTGCCTAGCAACCACGCTACTCGATCTCTTCCTAGCAACCAAGCTACTGGCTGTCTAGCAACCAATTTACCCACTGCTTGGCAACTATCCAAAAGTTATTTAATATGCTCAGGCTACCCCGACTTCTATTGAATTTAGCAGGATAAAATTTCAGCTCGAGCTAGACAGTCTAGTCACATGCATTGAGAAATCCTGCCTACGCAGAAATTTTCATCTATCGGCACACATCTCTGGCAGCCTCCTGTTGCCATGCAGGCTCAGCATCAGTTTCAGCGCTGATGCAGCCGCTCCAGCCGCACTGATGTTTGCCCTGGAAAAACAATGAGAGACATCCACAGAGCGATGCGGGCTACCGGTGAATCTTGGAAAAGGTTCTACGCGTCAGAATTTCAGAAGTCTGCTCACCGCTGAGCTCCGGACAAACAGGATGCCTCGGGGGGGGGGGGATGGGGCGAATCTGGGACCACCGCCAATCAATCAAAACCGGAGCCTGTAGAGTCATTTCTCCTCAGCTTCCCTTCCTGTTGGGAGCGCTTCATCTTCTTGGAAAGCCGAGCGACTGCTCTGGGCGACTTCCCTGGTTTTGGAATTGAAGCTCAAGGCTGACTTGAGTTGGAGTCGTCAGTTTGTGTGTTGGAATTGAAGCTCAAGGCTGACTTGAGTTGGAGTCGTCAGTTTGTGTGTTGGAATTGAAGCTCAAGGCTGACTTGAGTTGGAGTCGTCAGTTTGTGTGTTGGAATTGAAGCTCAAGGCTGACTTGAGTTGGAGTCGTCAGTTTGTGTGTTGGAATTGAAGCTCAAGGCTGACTTGAGTTGGAGTCGTCAGTTTGTGTGTTGGAATTGAAGCTCAAGGCTGACTTGAGTTGGAGTCGTCAGTTTGTGTGTTGGAATTGAAGCTCAAGGCTGACTTGAGTTGGAGTCGTCAGTTTGTGTGTTGGAATTGAAGCTCAAGGCTGACTTGAGTTGGAGTCGTCAGTTTGTGTGTTGGAATTGAAGCTCAAGGCTGACTTGAGTTGGAGTCGTCAGTTTGTGTGTTGGAATTGAAGCTCAAGGCTGACTTGAGTTGGAGTCGTCAGTTTGTGTGTTGGAATTGAAGCTCAAGGCTCACTTGAGTTGGAGTCGTCAGTTTGTGTGTTGGAATTGGAGCTCAAGGCTGACTTGAGTTGGAGTCGTCAGTTTGTGTGTCGCGAATTCTTGGAAGACCCTCCAAAAGATCGCGACAATGATCTCTCCTTCAAAAAGGGTACTTTAATATCTATTTGGATCATCATTTACACAATTCCACTCTCTCATGGAACCAGAACCAACTCTGTACTGGCTCGAACCTTTGTCTACCCGACTCGATTCTCTGTTGCCATCCGATGTAGAACGTCGGAACTTCAGACGGATTTCTGGCGGCGATCAGTGCTTTGATTGCTTTATTTTTATGTTCCTTTCATTCTCAATTTTTTCAAAAACTGGCTGAGCAAATTTCAGACTAATTATACACATGTATTGTCTGAAATTTGCACAAGGGCATATTGTCTGAAAAATCGTCTGACATTCGCTCTGCCAATCTATGAGGATTTTCCCCTGCATTCCTCCATCCGCTGCCTCCCCTCCATCCACTACAACTTTATGATGCTTCAATTTCAGTATCCGCCTAAATGGGAGTCTTGGAAAAAGCCGAGTCTCACTGAGCTTCATTGGCTGAGCTAAGCGATGCATCCCAGCCTCTCTGATGCAGAAAAGGATTTACGATTGTCACTGAGCAAATAGCTAGAGTTTTTTAACTTTTACATACAACGCACGATTGTATTTTTTCGTTTTTTAGACAATCATTGATTTATACGACGAAACTACATCGAAAGTTGACGGTTGGACAAAATTAGCTTTTTTGATTACAGCGGGTCTAAAACTGATGTATGATTTTTTATTCAGAGATTCTGTACGGACAATAAAAAAATGAGTTCAGAAATCCATTTGTTCCTCAATAAAAGCGAGCACAAAACAGACTATAAACAGTGATCCACTAGCATGGACAAAACCTTCGTTCGAGTCAATAACATTTCACGAAAAAATAGCTATCTAAAGAACAATAAAATCTTGCATGTTTACGACTCAAAAATAGCTTGTACAATCCAGTTTTGATTTTTTTCAATTTTCAACTTGGAACAACAGTCAGTTACTTTAGGGAGGGAAATTAAATGAATAATTTACGGTGATTTCTGGCGTGGCGAATGACAAGGGAGCTGATGGCACAGATAAAACCGATTGACAAGAGATAAGGGGGCACAGATAAAACCGATTGACAAGAGATAAGGGGCACAGATAAAACCGATTGACAAGAGATAAGGGGGCACAGATAAAACCGATTGACAAGAGATAAGGGGCACAGATAAAACCGATTGACAAGAGATAAGGGGGCACAGATAAAAGTGAGTGACCAGAGATAAGGGGCACAGATAAAAGCGGCTGACCAGAGATAAGGGGGCACAGATAAAAGTGAGTGACCAGAGATAAGGGGCACAGATAAAAGCGGCTGACCAGAGATAAGGGGGCACAGATAAAAGTGAGTGACCAGAGATAAGGGGCACAGATAAAAGCGGGTGACCAGAGATAAGGGGGCACAGATAAAAGTGAGTGACCAGAGATAAGGGGGCACAGATAAAACCGATTGACAAGAGATAAGGGGGGCACAGATAAAAGTGAGTGACCAGAGATAAGGGGCACAGATAAAAGCGGGTGACCAGAGATAAGGGGGCACAGATAAAAGCGGGTGACCAGAGATAAGGGGGCACAGATAAAAGTGAGTGACCAGAGATAAGGGGGCACAGATAAAAGCGGGTGACCAGAGATAAGGGGGCACAGATAAAACCGATTGACCAGAGATAAGGGGGGCACAGATAAAAGTGGGTGACCAGAGATAAGGGGGGCACAGATAAAAGTGGGTGACCAGAGATAAGGGGGGCACAGATAAAAGCGGCTGACCAGAGATAAGGGGGCACAGATAAAAGTGAGTGACCAGAGATAAGGGGGCACAGATAAAAGTGAGTGACCAGAGATAAGGGGGCACAGATAAAAGTGAGTGACCAGAGATAAGGGGGCACAGATAAAAGTGAGTGACCAGAGATAAGGGGCACAGATAAAAGCGGCTGACCAGAGATAAGGGGGCACAGATAAAAGCGGGTGACCAGAGATAAGGGGGCACAGATAAAAGCGGCTGACCAGAGATAAGGGGCACAGATAAAAGTGGGTGACCAGAGATAAGGGGGGCACAGATAAAAGTGGGTGACCAGAGATAAGGGGGGCACAGATAAAAGCGGCTGACCAGAGATAAGGGGGCACAGATAAAAGTGAGTGACCAGAGATAAGGGGGCACAGATAAAAGTGAGTGACCAGAGATAAGGGGGCACAGATAAAAGTGAGTGACCAGAGATAAGGGGGCACAGATAAAAGTGAGTGACCAGAGATAAGGGGCACAGATAAAAGCGGCTGACCAGAGATAAGGGGGCACAGATAAAAGCGGGTGACCAGAGATAAGGGGGCACAGATAAAAGCGGCTGACCAGAGATAAGGGGGCACAGATAAAAGTGGGTGACCAGAGATAAGGGGCACAGATAAAAGTGGGTGACCAGAGATAAGGGGGCACAGATAAAAGTGGGTGACCAGAGATAAGGGGGCACAGATAAAAGTGAGTGACCAGAGATAAGGGGCACAGATAAAAGCGGGTGACCAGAGATAAGGGGGCACAGATAAAAGTGGGTGACCAGAGATAAGGGGCACAGATAAAAGTGAGTGACCAGAGATAAGGGGGCACAGATAAAAGTGGGTGACCAGAGATAAGGGGGCACAGATAAAAGTGGGTGACCAGAGATAAGGGGCACAGATAGAAGTGAGTGACCAGAGATAAGGGGGCACAGATAAAAGTGAGTGACCAGAGATAAGGGGGGCACAGATAAAAGTGAGTGACCAGAGATAAGGGGGCACAGATAAAAGTGGGTGACCAGAGATAAGGGGGCACAGATAAAAGTGGGTGACCAGAGATAAGGGGCACAGATAGAAGTGAGTGACCAGAGATAAGGGGGCACAGATAAAAGTGAGTGACCAGAGATAAGGGGGGCACAGATAAAAGTGGGTGACCAGAGATAAGGGGGCACAGATAAAAGCGGCTGACCAGAGATAAGGGGGCACAGATAAAAGCGGCTGACCAGAGATAAGGGGGCACAGATAAAAGCGGGTGACCAGAGATAAGGGGGCACAGATAAAAGCGGCTGACCAGAGATAAGGGGGCACAGATAAAAGTGGGTGACCAGAGATAAGGGGCACAGATAAAAGTGAGTGACCAGAGATAAGGGGGCACAGATAAAAGTGGGTGACCAGAGATAAGGGGGCACAGATAAAAGTGAGTGACCAGAGATAAGGGGCACAGATAAAAGCGGGTGACCAGAGATAAGGGGGCACAGATAAAAGTGGGTGACCAGAGATAAGGGGCACAGATAAAAGTGAGTGACCAGAGATAAGGGGGGCACAGATAAAAGTGGGTGACCAGAGATAAGGGGGCACAGATAAAAGTGGGTGACCAGAGATAAGGGGCACAGATAGAAGTGAGTGACCAGAGATAAGGGGGCACAGATAAAAGTGAGTGACCAGAGATAAGGGGGCACAGATAAAAGTGAGTGACCAGAGATAAGGGGGCACAGATAAAAGTGGGTGACCAGAGATAAGGGGGCACAGATAAAAGTGGGTGACCAGAGATAAGGGGCACAGATAGAAGTGAGTGACCAGAGATAAGGGGGCACAGATAAAAGCGAGTGACAAGGGAGCTGAGGGCATTAAAGCTATTTGAATTTGGAGGGCTACAGGTAGATGTGACGCGAATACTTTGAGGGGGGACAGAAATCCAATAATTAACCATCGCTGGCTAGCAGAAAAAATATCAATTATCATACCTGGGTTCCCCATACTCAGACTGGGAATCTTTCCTCACAAATATTTTTCAAATTGCCTTCCAGAAGCGGCCACCTGGAACCGCCCGGAGTCACAGCGCGGTGATCTGGCAGGCCGGGCCCTGTCCGCTGATGTCGGAGTTGTCCAACAGCAGACGCTGCGCCGCCCGTCCGGACACGTCCGAGTCCGAGTCCGAGTTCCGCTTGCGACTGGCGCCGCCGCCCACGGCTGACACGGCCGTAGCGGCTCGCTCCATCTCGGCCTCATCGGAGCGTCCGGGCTGCTGCTGCGGCTGCTGCTGCCTGCAGCCGCCAGCTTTGGCTCCGCGCTGCTGGCAGAAAGTCGGGAACTGCTTGGCTATGGCGGCCCTGAACGAGCCGCTCAGCATGGAGTACACGATGGGGTTCACGCAGCAGGAGGCATAGTGCAGAGCGGTGGCGCAGATCTTCACCACCAGCATGGCGTTGCTGAATGGGAAAGTGTGCCGGAGCACGTGGTACCAGAAATTGATCAGCTCGGTGGGGAACCAGCAGATGCCGTATAGTGACGTCACCACCATCACCATCTTCGTCACTTTGGTGCGCTGACGGCGCTTGTTCTCGCGGCGCTTGTCCGAGCTGGCCTTGGAGTCCTGTGATTGGGGAAAAGTGGATTGCTAGTATGTGCTCTGGGATTGGGGAAAATTGGATTGCTAGTCTGTGCTCTGGGATTGGGGAAAATTGGATTGCTAGTCTGTGCTCTGGGATTGGGGAAAATTGGATTGCTAGTCTGTGCTCTGGGATTGGGGAAAATTGGATTGCTAGTCTGTGCTCTGGGATTGGGGAAAATTGGATTGCTAGTCTGTGCTCTGGGATTGGGGAAAATTGGATTGCTAGTCTGTGCTCTGGGATCGAGGAGCAGATTGAAATAGTAGATTATTTAAATCGCTACCATGCATTGTTAGCCAAGCACGTAAATGAACTAATATAAAAAGTCTGTGCAAAACGCATCTCTAACCCTTACTGAGCAGTTTTTCAGAAACGCTTCATCTCTCGTCTATATTTGTTGAACTCATCCCAGCCTAAAGCCACTTTTTAGGCCTTTCGGTCTGGGTAAAAGACCCCCTCCTCAAATATACAGAATCTCTACCATTTGTCTCCCGGGCCGATCTTCCCCTCATTTCCCTTGATGAGCTAAAAAATATCCCACAATTCAATCCACTTCCCAGTTTAGCAAATTCAAGCCTATTGTTATCTTTTTCTCCATCATTTTCCCCAGCCATCCCAAATACGGTTGGCCATAAAAATGGGTTTTATTGCTTAGCCAGCCATTGCGGCTTCCGTCTCCTGGAAGTTGCGGATGAAGATCTTGCTCGCCTACAGAATCCTCTTCCCCTTCTCCTAAGCGGATGCAAAACATTTCTTGAGCACTTGGGATTTGGGAGTCAGAACAGCTGTTTTATTCAAATCCCATCTCTAAACACTGGCTCCGGGTCGTTCCTCTCGAGGCGGTTTGTGAATTTTTTGTGAATGGTTTGTGAATGTTTTGTGAATGGTTTGTGAATGGCTTGTGAATGGTTTGTGAGTGGTTTGTGAATGGTTTGTGAATGGTTTGTGAATGGTTTTTGAAATGTTTGTGAATGGTTTTTGAATGGTTTTTGAATGGTTTGTGAATGGTTTGTGAATGGTTTGTGAATGGTTTGTGAAGGGTTTGTGAATGGTTTGTGAATGGTTTGTGAGTGGTTTGTGAAGGGTTTGTGAGCGGTTTGTGAATGGCTTGTGAATTGTATGTGAATGATTCGTGAATGAGCAGTGCTCTGCATGCACTAGTAAGCACAGATAAAGTGCAATGCATTACTTCACAGAGGGAACTGGAATTCTCGAACTGTTTTTTAAACCTAATTGAATTTGAGACACTGGCTGACCAGGTGAAATCACAAGTGTTTAACCGGATTAGTTGAAATTAGCCAATAATGTCTCTCTGTAACAGTCTGTCTGTCCGTTTGTCCGTCTGTCTGTCTACTCAGTTATCCCCAAGTCACTGACTGACAGCTCGAAAGTGACGGAGGCCCTTATCAGTCAATCTCATAAGCAATCGGCTCAGCTACTCTCCTCTATTATATTACCAACTCCCTCGTCGCCTGCTGCTTCTCTCACCTCTCTTCCTGTCTGCTTTCTTTAGCGTTGCTTTCGCCACTTCTCGCTTTCCTTCTCCTGCTGCTTGGCACCCAGTGTTTCCTGCACAGCATTTTTCGCTGGCTTGGTGAGACTGAGACTGAGTACAGAGTTGCGAAATAGTGATAAGGAGGCCAAGCAATCAGATTGCTGTTCACTAATTTGCATTTTTATGGCTTTGAAACAGTAGGGAAAGAGATGGCGGAGACAGTATTGTGAAGCAGGAACTGCAGAGGCTGTCCCCAGGTTTATTTAGACTAAATAAATAATGCTTTAAAAGATGACAAATTTCAATCAGAAGAATGAAAATAAAGCATCAATTTGCGGCATTCAATCAGACAAAATATAATTTATTAATTGCTAGTTTAAGTGAGGCAGTTTTTGGTGGGAACACATTTGAAAAATCTATATATTTGTTGACAAGCTAAAATTTAATATTTTAAAGAGCCCGTTATCCATAATTTATGTGGCTTGGTGGGGAATGAGAATTGCTAGACAGTCAAATAAATTGATTATCTGATTGAAATTAACTGAGAAAGCCAGCCCCAAAGTGACTGAGTGGGGAGGCCAGCCTCCAAAGTGACTGAGGGGGAGGGTAGACCAGCCCCAAAGTGACTGAGGGGGAGGGTAGACCAGCCCCAAAGTGAGTGAGGGGGGAGCCAGCCCCAAAGTGAGTGAGGGGGGAGGGGAGGCCAGCCCCAAAGTGACTTAGGGGGAGGGGAGGCCAGCCCCAAAGTGACTGAGGGGGGAGGCCAGCCCCAAAGTGACTGAGGGGGAGGGGAGGCCAGCCCCAAAGTGACTGAGGGGGGAGGGGAGGCCAGCCCCCAAAGTGACTGAGGGGGGAGGCCAGCCCCAAAGTGACTGAGGGGGGAGGCCAGCCCCAAAGTACTTAGTCAACAGCACCAGTCGCTTCTCACCTCCCGCTTGAGCTTGCGAACAATCAGGCAGTTCATGACCACGATGGCGAAGAACGGCAGCACGTAGGAGAACAGTAGGATCGCCACGGAGTAGGCCACTCGCTGGGACTCCGTGTACGAGTCCTGGCACACGTAGTAACCGTCCGGGGACAGGGACACCTTGAACACCAGCGGGTTCGGGATGCTGACGATGGCGCCAACTGCAAACGATGAAGCCGATGATGCATGTTGGTGCTCAGTAATGGAACTGGGAGACCTGACATCAGTTCTGACACTTCTAATGTACAAGTTCTGACGCTACTCCTGACACTAATTCCGGTGCTACTCCTGACAATAGTTCTGGGGCTACTCCTGACACTAGTTCCTGGGCTACTCCTGACACTAGTTCTGGGCTACTCCTGACACTAGTTCTGGTGCTACTGACACTAGTTTTGGCTCCTGACACTAGTTCTGGGGCTACTCCTGACACTAGTTCTGGTGCTACTGACACTAGTTTTGGCTCCTGACACTAGCTTCTCCTGACACTAAATTTACTTCTGGCGCTACTCCTGACACAAATGGAAGTGTGTCTGATACAGTTGACTCAATATCGATAAATTTGTCAATTTGCCTAAAGTCCTAAAATGATAGCAGATCATGCAGAAAAACATTTAGCAATCATAAAGCGTGGTGCGCAGTGTTTAGAAAACTCCAATCGACTGTGCAGTCATAAATTATCGTCACAGATATTGCGCATTTATTGTTTATTATTTACTGTTCCGGCTTAAAAAATAGGGAGCAGGAATTGACTAATTGGAAAATCGAGGCACTTCTGTCGGGGACAAGGCCTGATTTATGGCATTCGCCCTCCTCCCTATCCGCCTCTCTTTCTTCCCCCAAGTCAGCCACGAGCGATCCAAGGACCACCTCGAATCAGTAACCTGGACTGCTGACTCATGCCCGGATCCCCGTGTTAAGCCACTTTAGCTATGTTCTCGTAGACACTTAACTCAGCGACTCCCCCATGGCAACTCAGCGACTCCACCATGGCAACTCAGCGACTCCCCCATGCATCTCAGCAACTCCCCCATGGCATCTCAGCAACTCCCCCATGGCATCTCAGCAACTCCCCATGCATCTCAGCAACTCCCCCATGGCATCTCAGCAACTCCCCCATGGCATCCCAGCAACTCCCCCATGGCATCTCAGCAACTCCCCCATGCATCTCAGCAACTCCCCCATGGCATCTCAGCAACTCCCCCATGGCATCCCAGCAACTCCCCCATGGCATCCCAGCAACTCCCCCATGGCATCTCAGCAACTCCCCCATGGCATCCCAGCAACTCCCCCATGGCATCCCAGCAACTCCCCCATGGCATCTCAGCAACTCCCCCATGCATCTCAGCAACTCCCCCATGGCATCTCAGCAACTCCCCCATGGCATCCCAGCAACTCCCCATTGGCATCCCAGCAACTCCCCCATGGCATCTCAGCAACTCCCCCATGGCATCCCAGCAACTCCCCCATGGCATCCCAGCAACTCCCCATTGGCATCCCAGCAACTCCCCCATGGCATCCCAGCAACTCCCTCATGGCATCTCAGCAACTCCCCCATGGCATCTCAGCAACTCCCCCATGGCATCCCAGCAACTCCCCATTGGCATCCCAGCAACTCCCTCATGGCATCTCAGCAACTCCCCCATGGCATCTCAGCGACTCCCCCATGGCATCTCAGCAACTCCCTCATGGCATCTCAGCAACTCCCCCATGGCATCTCAGCAACTCCCTCATGGCATCTCAGCAACTCCACCATGGCAACTCAGCAACTCCCCCATGGCATCTCAGCAACTCCCCCATGGCATCTCAGCAACTCCCTCATGGCATCTCAGCAACTCCCCCATGGCATCCCAGCAACTCCCCCATGGCATCTCAGCAACTCCCCCATGGCATCCCAGCAACTCCCCCATGGCATCTCAGCAACTCCCCCATGGCATCCCAGCAAATCCCCCATGGCAACTCAGCGACTCCCCCATGCATCTCAGCAACTCCCCCTTGGCATCTCAGCAACTCCCCCCTTGGCATCTCAGCGACTCCCCATTGGCATCTCAGCAACTCCCCCATGGCATCCCAGCAACTCCCCCATGGCATCTCAGCAACTCCCCCATGGCATCCCAGCAACTCCCCCATGGCATCTCAGCAACTCCCTCATGGCATCTCAGCGACTCCCCCATGGCATCTCAGCAACTCCCCCATGGCATCCCAGCAAATCCCCCATGGCAACTCAGCGACTCCCCCATGCATCTCAGCAACTCCCCCATGGCATCTCAGCAACTCCCCCATGGCATCTCAGCAACCCCCATGGAATCTTAGCAACCCCCATCTCAGCAACTCTCCATGGCAACTACAAATCTATTTGGCTTTCTAAAATCGCTTTGAGCTTGTTAAAAAAAAGGTGTTGAGTAATATTTTCAGTCCAGATTTTGACTTTGGGTGTCCTTGAGCGCTGCTAGGACGAGGCGGCACAAAACCTCTGCCTCCCCCCGCCCCCAACCAGCATGGCTCAGTCAATCGGGCGATTTCCTACAGGCCGTGGCTTCGAACTATTCGATCGCAACCTACGCTGCAGTTGTTGGCTCACTATGCTAATCTCGCCGCCAGAGATAAACTACGATTGATAGACAGATGGGATAAAAGAATATTGCAGAGCAACTTTCATAACGCCCACACACTAAGGGCTCAAAGTCTAGTAACCCGCCTCATTGATTTCCAGATAGAGACGAGAGTCAACATAGCCGACTCTGTGTCGGTTAATAAGCCCGTCTAGCTTTATCTGTCGCTGATTATTCCCAGCTTCTTTCATCTGCATCTTTCAGCTGTAATTAGCTGGTTGCCCCCCACCGCCCACCACTTGTAAATCCAGTGCTAGCGGGCTTGACAAAGTCTCTGGCTTAACTGCCTCGGCCAGGCAATTAAGCTCCACCTGACGCTAATCTCACTATTGCCCACTTTCTCTTTTTGTTTGCCACGCCCTAAATTTCCCCAGCTCGCCTAATCCCCTTTCACTTTGTCCTAGGTTAGCTCAATTCAAACTGGCCAGATTGACAGGGAGGGGATTGCAACTGAAGTTGAGCTCCGGTATCGATTTCAGTGCAGCTGCAGCCTTCTTGTCAGTCCGGGGGGGGGCGAGTCGGACTTTTCAAGAGAAAGCTGTAGTGCTATTTTTCTAACATTTTTTCCTGTCAGCAGAGGTCTTTTTGTTTTTTTCAAGTCACTTTCCCCAATATGGCGGCAGGTATAACTTGATTATCAACTGCATAAAATGATGTTGGACGGCTAATTGGCAACCAATACAGAGGAAGGGGAAATTAAAATGAGAAGAAGGGGAAAGGAATAGGAAGCGGAAGGGAAAAGGAAGCGGAAGGGAAAAGGAAGCGGAAGGGAAGAGGAAGCGGAAGGGAAGAGGAAGCGGAAGGGAAAAGGAAGCGGAAGGGAAAAGGAAGCGGAAGGGAAAAGGAAGCGGAAGGGAAAAGGAAGCGGAAGGGAAAAGGAAGCGGAAGGGAAAAGGAAGCGGAAGGGAAAAGGAAGCGGAAGGGAAAAGGAAGCGGAAGGGAAAAGGAAGCGGAAGGGAAAAGGAAGCGGAAGGGAAAAGGAAGCGGAAGGGAAAAGGAAGCGGAAGGGAAAAGGAAGCGGAAGGGAAGAGGAAGCGGAAGGGAAGAGGAAGCGGAAGGGAAAAGGAAGCGGAAGGGAAGAGGAAGCGGAAGGGAAGAGGAAGCGGAAGGGAAGAGGAAGCGGAAGGGAAGAGGAAGCGGAAGGGAAGAGGAAGCGGAAGGGAAGAGGAAGCGGAAGGGAAGAGGAAGCGGAAGGGAAGAGGAAGCGGAAGGGAAGAGGAAGCGGAAGGGAAGAGGAAGCGGAAGGGAAGAGGAAGCGGAAGGGAAGAGGAAGCGGAAGGGAAGAGGAAGCGGAAGGGAAGAGGAAGCGGAAGGGAAGAGGAAGCGGAAGGGAAGAGGAAGCGGAAGGGAAGAGGAAGCGGAAGGGAAGAGGAAGCGGAAGGGAAAAGGAAGCGGAAGGGAAGAGGAAGCGGAAGGGAAGAGGAACAAAGAGAGAGAAGACGAACAATAATGAAAGGGGAAGGAAAGAGAAAAAGAGAGAAACAGGAAAGGGAGAAAACCCAAGTCAATGCTTTCCAAAATATTCACAGTGGTGACCCCCAGTTGAAAATGTCACAACAAACGAGACCAGAGCTCACAGATCCAAGCCACCAGACAGGCGATTTTGGCTCTGGCGGGATTGATTTTCCGGTTCTCCCACGGGTGAACAACGGCCAGGAAGCGGCTGCTCGTGAGGCCCAGCAGCATGGTGGCGGAGGACACCACCGTCATCTGGAATTGGCGGGCGGCGGTGATTGAAAGAGAATGGGTTGTCCAGAAAACTAATTTTCATGAACTGAGTCAAACTTTCACAGACTTTCACAAACCTTCACACACCATCCTGGGACCATCGCAGACTTTCACAGATCTTCATTGATCTTTATCACTGACCTTCACTGACCTTCCCAAACCTTCACAGATCCCTCACTCATATACCTTCATAAACATTTACAGACCTTTACAAACTTCACAAACCTTCAGACCACCACATACCTTCAAAGACCTTCTTCACAAACCTTCATAAACCTTCCCAAATTTTCACGCCAAAATTCACAGACTTTCTTCATATACCCTAATAAACATTCACAAACCTTCATATACCTTTAAAAACTTCACAAACCTTTACAAACCTTCCGATACCTTCACATACCTTCACAAACCACCACATACCTTCACAGACCACCACATACCTTCACAGACCACCACATACCTTCACAGACCACCACATACCTTCACAGACCACCACATACCTTCACAGACCACCACATACCTTCACAGAGCACCACATACCTTCACAGACCACCACATACCTTCACAGAGCACTACATACCTTCACAGAGCACCACATACCTTCACAGAGCACCACATACCTTCACAGACCACCACATACCTTCACAGACCACCACATACCTTCACAAACCACCACATACCTTCACAGACCACCACATACCTTCACAGAGCACTACATACCTTCACAGAGCACCACATACCTTCACAGACCACCACATACCTTCACAGAGCACCACATACCTTCACAGACCACCACATACCTTCACAGACCACCACACCTTCACAGACCACCACATACCTTCACAGAGCACCACATACCTTCACAGACCACCACATACCTTCACAGAGCACTACATACCTTCAAAGACCTTCTTCACAAACCTTCACACATCCTTACAGACCTTCACAGACTTTCAAAGACCTTCGCAGTGCTGGAGTGACGCCCCATCTAAACCGTGCTATCGAAGCATTAATCTGGATCAATGGTCCGAAACTGAATAAGACCGAAATCCCAGCAAAATGCACTCCGAGCAGCCTAATTCTTATCTTATCTCGGCTGGACTGAAAAGTCAGCTCAAAACCAAGCTCGGGGTAGCAACGGGAGAAGAGAAAATGAGTCGCACTTCAACTCAACGCGACCACCCGATTGAATATGCTGCTTCTCCTCGGACAGAAAACGGCAGCGAGAGTTCGATCAGACCTTCGGGCGATAGCGCCTCATCTCAATTTCGAGCTACTAGACCTAGAGAGAAAAGTTGAAGAGTGAGCTTATACAGAACTGGGCTATGGGGTTCCAGCTAGAGGCAGAACGTCAATCCAAAATCCGCTTTTTTGCTCTGAATAAGCTAAGGACCGGCTCAAGCGGCCGATGAAAGATGAAGAACGGACCGAAAGAGACTGCAGCTGGGCCTTGTCACCGGCTGCCCCAGAGATGGTAATAAGTGCTGACAAGCGGGGGCAGCCTCCGCGCAGAGAGTCGGGGGTGGCCATGGAGGCAGTGTTTCGCGCTACGCATTCCAAAAAAATCATAACCACCTTTATTTCTCATTCTCCCTGTCCCCCGGAGCCAAAGTTGCCCTCTGTTTTTTCTTGTTTTCTACCCCGCTGAAGACCTGGTAAGCTCACCCGGCAAGCCTCTCTTTAGCCTGCTACTATGCAAGTGCATTCATTCCAGCTTGTCCGCTTTTAAGCGATTTCTGTTTCCATCTCTGCCTGGGCCAGAGCTACAAATATTTCGATTTATCAATGCCCCACGCGAATTGCTAAGCCGCTCTGAGTCCTGCAGTCCCTCTCCCGCGTGTGTACCGTAGCTTTTTCTATTTCTAAACTTCACTCTCTGCTACTCTCCCTCACTCTCTGCTACTCTCCCTCACTCTCTGCTACTCTCCCTCACTCTCTGCTACTCTCCCTCACTCTCTGCTACTCTCCCCACTCTCTGCTACTCTCCCTCACTCTCTGCTACTCTCCCTCACTCTCTGCTACTCTCCCCCACTCTCTGCTACTCTCCCCCACTCTCTGCTACTCTCCCTCACTCTCTGCTACTCTCCCCCACTCTCTGCTACTCTCCCTCACTCTCTGCTACTCTCCCCCACTCTCTGCTACTCTCCCCCACTCTCTGCTACTCTCCCTCACTCTCTGCTACTCTCCCTCACTCTCTGCTACTCTCCCTCACTCTCTGCTACTCTCCCCACTCTCTGCTACTCTCCCCCACTCTCTGCTACTCTCCCTCACTCTCTGCTACTCTCCCCCACTCTCTGCTACTCTCCCTCACTCTCTGCTACTCTCCCCCACTCTCTGCTACTCTCCCCCACTCTCTGCTACTCTCCCCCACTCTCTGCTACTCTCTTTCGGCCGATTGCCTAAAAGTGAGCCTATCCCCAGCATAAAAGTGAGCTCTTGAATTGGAGTACTCGGTACCCCCGATTCCCAGAAATGGAGACAGAAGCAGCTGAGCAAAGGAGCAGTTGAGAACACAGCAAGTCAATCAAGACTAGCATTGTACACACAACCAACAATATAGCTTGTTATGCAGTCCAGCCAGGGTTCAGTGGGTTGGACCGCCAGCTCACAAGCGTTGGTAAAAGTTTAGCACAGGATTACTCGTAGAATAGAATCAAGTTAAGTTTTTTTGCCACATTTGACCAGTCCGCTGGGCTCCTCGGGGAGCGTTCTGGCATTAAACTTTCATAGCGACAAGAGCATAGCAAGGCATGTACCGGAGGCTATTGGGGGGGGGGGGAGCTGAGTGTATGCTCACAGACTTGGCTTCCCAGGAGTTTCCCAAGTTGCAAACCAATTTGGTGATTTAATTCAATTTCTGTGGCCCTCGGAGTGGCGGCAGCGGGTTCGATTCGCTTCTCACACTTTGCAGTCAGATTCGGATTTGGTTAGCTCTTCGAATTTACGGTCCAGATAACGCAGAGTCCTGCTTTCTTAGAAACGCATAGTGCCTACTTCCTGGAGTACTTCTTTTGCACTTGATTGAATGCATTTTGCTTGTGTATTACAAATAAAAACACGGTAGGCCTTTCATAGAGATCTAGTAGCTCTCTAGAGACGTCTGAGGTTTCTAAGAAATCAGCAATAGGTTTCTTAGAAACACGCATGAATTCCTTCACATTTCTTAGAAATAAGCAATAGGTTTCTTTGAGACAGAATTTCTTAAATTTTTTTCGAAATCTATTACAAAAACTATTCTAAAGACAACAAAGAAGTTTTGAGTGAGAGAGAGAGAGAGAGAGAGAGAGAGAGAAGCACAGCTTTCTTAGAAACGCATAGTGCCTACTTCCTGGAGGGGTGATGCTATTACTTCTTTTGCACTTGATTGAATGCATTTTGCTTGTGTATTGCAAATAAAAACATGGAAGGCCTTTCATAGAAATCTAGTGGCTCTCTAGATGCGTCTGAAGTTTCTTAGAAATCAGCAATAGTTTTCTTAGAAACACGCGCATGAATTCCTGTACGTTTCTTAGAAATCAGCCATAAGTTTTTTAGAAACACGCATGAATTCATGTACGTTTCTTAGAAACCAGCAATTTTTTTCTTAGAAACACGCATGAATTCCTGTACATTTCTTAGAAAGCATCAATAGTTTTCCTAGAAACACGCATGACTTTCTTGACAATTCTTAGAAACCCATTTTTAAAATATTCTAAAGAAAAAAAGAAGTTTTGAGAGAGAGAAGCGCAGCTTTCTTAGAAAGTGTTGATTCTTTTCATGAGTTTCTTGTACAAGTACTTAGTAGTGCCATGGCCAAAATGCAAGAACCAAGATGCATTAGCAAGATTAGAATGTTTGATTTTCTATAGCACTGAATTCCCAAAATAACACCTTTTG
This sequence comes from Macrostomum lignano, assembly GCA_002269645.1. Taxonomy (NCBI): domain Eukaryota; kingdom Metazoa; phylum Platyhelminthes; family Macrostomidae; genus Macrostomum; species Macrostomum lignano. The sequence continues at coordinate 111,763 of NIVC01000799.1, read as the reverse complement.
AACTTTCGATATACGAATGAAGCAAGTTATGTCAGAGGTTGTTGCAGAGCTTAAAATACAACAATGTTTTATAAATGAGAGCATTTTTGGACAGCGCTGAAAGGTGTTCCGCCATGTACCTAATGGATTGAGAGAAAACACACTAAAGAGATTGCTTCACCTGTGTCCGTTTAACTTCAACAAAACCCGCATTCTATTTGGACAAGCTGACATTCGAGTTTTTTTAAATTGAAGGTGACCCAAAAGGTGTAGAATTTAATGAGAAAAATATCTAGTGCTATAATATACCAGCCCGTAGTCCATAAGTAAGGTATAGAAATGCGGGATTATCTTTCATAGAACTCTGCCTTCTATTGAAATCACTGCACGCTCGTAAGAAATCGTGACTTTTGCCTTAGAGATAAACTCATGAAGATTTATTTTGGAATGGCTCGATCTTTAAGAAAAATTTTAATCTTCTCTGCATGCGGAAAATAATCTGAAACATATTTTTGCTGCAGCATCGCGGGGTGGAGCAGCTCAATGTCGGTCGAGTTCTGAAATATTTTCTCAATCCTTACCCAAAATATTTGTGAACCGCGAGGAAGTATCTCCAAATACATGTAGATATTTCTGATTATCAGAGAGTCGAAAGCATCAAATATTGAAAATGTTCAAAAAACCATTCTTTTCATTGTGCGGGACGTTGAATTTCAGAAATTTCAGCGATTTTCCTGTTTTTATAGTAAAAATTATGGTTGATGGCACCTGCCCTATTGGGCAGATGTGCAACCGACAGCTCAGCCGCAGCTATTGCGCGGCGCATCTGAAGGCTGCGTACGGCTGTTCAGTCCAAGGACTGGGAGGTCGTCACACACAGCCTCAATTACCCCAGCTAATGCTGGCACCCATTTTACAGCTGGGTGAACTGAAGCAATGCAGAGTTAAGTGGTCAGCGGAATGAGCAGAAATTGCCGCCAGCGCTGTTTGCGGGAGGATTTCGCCGAAAGCGTTGGGCCAGGATTCCCACTGCCCTTGCTGCGAATGCTTATATTTATTCACTCCTGTGTACTGCCAAAGGTATCCAAAATACAACTGAAAATCGTGTTAGAAAACCTGAACAAGTCCCATCACGCCAGCGGTCTCTGATGCATGTGGTTTTGGAGTTAGTCAACTTAGTAAATCGCACTCACATTAACTACAAAGAAGGTGAACTTGCACATCACGGATCCGAGTAGCCAGGAGTCCATCACGTACTGCAGGGTGGTGATGGGCACCGTGAGCGTCAGGAAGATCAGATCCGTGATGGCCAGGCCGGTACAGAAGATCTCGTACACCTGCTTGCTCTCGTTTCGGAGGAGCACCACCAGCACGAAGACATTGGCCAGAATGCCGACAATGTCCACGCTGATGAACAGGCCGACAGCCAGCAGCAGGAACGGGTCGCTCTGTCGGGTTTGATTAGCAAAGCTGTCGTTATCGACACTCGACAGGCTCGAGACGGTGGTTGCCATGGGGGAGAGTTGCTCTACTGCAGGATGGCTGGAGTCAGTTCGGGACAGTGGGGGCAGCGCGGAGGTCTGCCCGATGCCGTGGGTTTTTACTTGGCTGACGGACCAATCAGGACAGAGCAGCTGGGATTCCCTCTGGCACCGACTGCTGACTGGCTGATTGAGTAGTACAAGAGTTCATTAGGACACAGAAATCCTCGCTCAACTTTTTCTTCCTTTAATTTACTGCCAATCGAAGCTCCCTTCTCCATTCGCCTACGCAAGGTTCACGATCCCCTTTGAATGCTTCCCCTGTCGGCCGTTCGAGCTCAAAGATTCCTTAATTACTCATCTTCTCTGCTCTATTATCTCTGTCTTTGTCTCGAAGCCCAAAAAAATCTTGTCGGTTATGAGCATTCACGGGCAGTTAAGAGCGAACTGCAGTGAATCAAATTAATTGTCAATTTTCCAGCTACTAAGCTGCCGCACCAGTCACTTTTCTTTGTGAGTACTTTAATAGGGTGAACATCTCCCAATGCAGAGTCCATCTTTCTCATGGCTTGATCTGCTCCTGCCGATGCAGAGTCCATCTTTCTCATGGCTTGATCTGCTCCTGCCGATGCAGAGTCCATCTTTCTCATGGCTTGCTCTGCTCCTGCCGATGCAGAGTCCATCTTTCTCATGGCTTGATCTGCTCCTGCCGATGCAGAGTCCATCTTTCTCATGGCTTGCTCTGCTCCTGCCGATGCAGAGTCCATCTTTCTCATGGCTTGCTCTGCTCCTCCCAATGCAGAGTCCATCTTTCTCATGGCTTGATCTGCTCCTCCCAATGCAGAGTCCATCTTTCTCATGGCTTGATCTGCTCATCCCGATGCAGAGTCCATCTTTCTCATGGCTTGATCTGCTCCTCCCAATGCAGAGTCCATCTTTCTCATGGCTTGCTCTGCTCCTCCCAATGCAGAGTCCATCTTTCTCATGGCTTGATCTGCTCATCCCGATGCAGAGTCCATCTTTCTCATGGCTTGATCTGCTCCTCCCGATGCAGAGTCCATCTTTCTCATGGCTTGCTCTGCTCCTCCCAATGCAGAGTCCATCTTTCTCATGGCTTGATCTGCTCCTCATTACTCGTACACACAGTCCTCACTTTTCAAGCGCTCAATTGTAAACGCAATACTTACAATTTAACGATCTTAAATCTCCATAAAAATGCGTTGATGCAGCTCAAGCGCTCCTTGAACCATCACAATATGCAGTAACTGCCGGCCACCGTAAACCTCTCAGACAATATTGATAATAAAAATACGAAATAGGCACAAGCTGAATAACAATACATGTAGCCTGCTGAAGTAGCAAAATGCAAAGATTGCAAGCAATCAAGTTGTAAAAAGAGAGTAACAGTCATACAGGAATAGCACTTTGCCTACTTTAGTCTGAGCACACTGACTATCAAATCGATGTTGAACTTTATAGTCATCAATCATCTTGCAGCACCTGAAAGGATGAAGCGCCTGCACGGCGCTCCCAGCCTCCCCCTCTCTCTCCCACATCTCTCGCGCTCTTTCCTTCCGCAACAGAGCTGGCGGCAAACAAAACTCCCAGAACCCGTCACAGCAGCATCACGGAGTCGCCATCCGGCCAGGCAGCTGACAGGCCCCCGACCCAATCCCAGGCTTTCCGTCCGGCCCTGTCACCTCTGACCCGCTGGCCAGGGACTTCGCAATAAGTGTTGTCATGACAACAAGAACTCCCTCCGTGCAGTATAAATCTATGCGCAACTTATTCTCAATGAAAATCGATGCATCCAATCAGTTTGTTTCGATGCACTAAATTGTACACAATGGATGAAAGTAAAATTAGGTGAAGTAATTTAGGCGTAAGAAGGAATTAGGAAGCCTACGGTTTGCAAAAGTTGATGCTAGACACTACAGCAGAGGTATTATATTATTATGCGTATGGACAGACACCGAGACACACAGATAGACACCGAGACACACAGACAGACACCGAGACACACAAAGACAGACATCGAGACACACAAATAAAGACACCGAGACACACAAATACAGACACAGAGACACACAAATAAAGACACCGAGACACACAAAGAGAGACATCGAGACACACAAAGACAGACACCGAGACACACAAATAGACACAGAGACACACAAAGACAGGCACAGAGACACGCAAATAAAGACATCGAGACACAAATAAAGACACCGAGAAACACAAATAAAGACACTGAGACACACAAAGACAGACACAGAGACACGCAAATAAAGACATCGAGACACACAAATAAAGACATCGAGACACACAAATAAAGACATCGAGACACACAAATAAAGACATCGAGACACACAAATAAAGACACCGAGACACACAAATAGACAGAGACACACAAAGACAGGCACAGAGACACGCAAATAAAGACATCGAGACACACAAATAAAGACATCGAGACACACAAAATAAAGACACCGAGACACACAAATAGACACAGAGACACGCAAAGACAGACACCGAGACACATATAGAATGTGCTTCAAGTATTCTATCTCAGATTCTCAAAAAATGGTCCGCATAAAAGTATAAACGAAAAAAGCAGGAATTTCCAATTTCCAAAATTCACCTGAGCGCAATTCATCATTGCGTCGCAGGTGTGACGTCATATTCTATTTAATTATAGAATAGCCTTCGAGAAACAATTTCAACAGTAGAAGGCCTTTGTGGAGGCAGAAAAGGCAGTGGTTGATTCCGATAGACACTCGGCAGGCAGTGAGGGCTTCATTAGCCAGGAATTAGTGGCCGAATCGCGCACACAGATATAGCAGTGTCCGATCCGCCCACATGCTTCATAATTGAGAGGCCTCCACTCAAAGACAGACTGCCAATTAATACCGTAGAAGCTTGAATTGTCCAGTTTGAGCTCGAGTTGAGAGACAGAAGGGGGAGCTGAGCAGCCCGTCACCAGCTGAGTCCGCCTCCGAGTGTGTGTTAGATTGCTTCTACATCTCTAGGAAATGCGATATCCGGCAGGCAGATTCTGAGAAAACGCCTGCAGATGGCGCCCAGTTCTGTCAGTTCCACCGCCGAAAAAAATAAATGAACAAGAAAAAGACACTGAGCCAAAATCTACATTTTACTAAATTTGCATATCAGAGGGAGAAAGATGGAACTGGCTCTGCTGCTGCATCCGATTGAGAAATGTCTGTTGCACAGATTCTCGCTAAACAGCATGGCTGCTGCTGATGGGCAGCAAGAGGAACTGCTAGCTAAAAAGACAAGATTAGAGATTTTCTTCTTCTTCTTCTTGTTACTTTCGGCAGGCAGATGCTATCTCAATCCGTCAGTGCCAAAATCTCCGCGGAAGCAGCCACTGACTGAATCCGGGAAGCGGAAGTCGAATGCACTTCTGATGAACGTCAGGAAATTGCTATATCAATCTGTGCCGCGTTGCCATCAATTCAAGTCCAGAATTCGCCGCATACTGCTGGGATAAGCGTTTTTGCTCGTGTATAGAGAACTCTGGCACAGGATCTGTGAGGCTGGCCCAGCAACTAAGGATCTGGGAGGCTGCCCCAGCAACCGAGGATCTGGGAGGCTGGCCCAGCGACTGAGGATCTGGGAGGCTGGCCCAGCAACTGACACTCTGGGAGGCTGGCCCAGCAACTGACACTCTGGGAGGCTGGCCCAGCAACTGAGGATCTGGGAGGCTGGCCCAGCGACTGAGGATCTGGGAGGCTGGCCCAGCAACTGACACTCTGGGAGGCTGCCCCAGCAACCGAGGATCTGGGAGGCTGGCCCAGCAACTGACACTCTGGGAGGCTGGCCCAGCAACTGAGGATCTGGGAGGTGGCCCAGCAACTGACACTCTGGGAGGCTGGCCCAGCAACTGAGGATCTGGGAGGTGGCCCAGCAACTGACACTCTGGGAGGCTGGCCCAGTGACTGAGGATCTGGGAGGCTGGCCCAGCAACTGACACTCTGGGAGGCTGGCCCAGCGACTAAGGATCTGGGAGGCTGGCCCAGCGACTGAGGATCTGGGAGGTGGCCCAGCAACTGACACTCTGGGAGGCTGGCCCAGCAACTGACACTCTGGGAGGCTGGCCCAGCGACTAAGGATCTGGGAGGCTGGCCCAGCGACTGAGGATCTGGGAGGCTGGCCCAGCGACTGAGGATCTGGGAGGCTGGTCCAGTGACTGAGGATCTGGGAGGCTGGCCCAGCAACTGACACTCTGGGAGGCTGGCCCAGCAACTGAGGATCTGGGAGGTGGCCCAGCAACTGACACTCTGGGAGGCTGGCCCAGTGACTGAGGATCTGGGAGGCTGGCCCAGCAACTGACACTCTGGGAGGCTGGCCCAGCGACTAAGGATCTGGGAGGCTGGCCCAGCGACTGAGGATCTGGGAGGTGGCCCAGCAACTGACACTCTGGGAGGCTGGCCCAGCAACTGACACTCTGGGAGGCTGGCCCAGCGACTAAGGATCTGGGAGGCTGGCCCAGCGACTGAGGATCTGGGAGGCTGGCCCAGCGACTGAGGATCTGGGAGGCTGGTCCAGTGACTGAGGATCTGGGAGGTGGCCCAGCAACTGACACTCTGGGAGGCTGGCCCAGCGACTAAGGATCTGGGAGGCTGGCCCAGCGACTGAGGATCTGGGAGGTGGCCCAGCAACTGACACTCTGGGAGGCTGGCCCAGCAACTGACACTCTGGGAGGCTGGCCCAGCGACTAAGGATCTGGGAGGCTGGCCCAGCGACTGAGGATCTGGGAGGCTGGCCCAGCGACTGAGGATCTGGGAGGCTGGTCCAGTGACTGAGGATCTGGGAGGTGGCCCAGCAACTGACACTCTGGGAGGCTGGCCCAGCAACTGACACTCTGGGAGGCTGGCCCAGCGACTAAGGATCTGTGAGGCTGGCCCAGCAACTAAGGATCTGGGAGGCTGCCCCAGCAACCGAGGATCTGGGAGGCTGGCCCAGCGACTGAGGATCTGGGAGGCTGGTCCAGTGACTGAGGATCTGGGAGGCTGGCCCAGCAACTGACACTCTGGGAGGCTGGCCCAGCAACTGACACTCTGGGAGGCTGGCCCAGCGACTAAGGATCTGGGAGGCTGGCCCAGCGACTAAGGATCTGGGAGGCTGGCCCAGCGACAAAGGATCTGGGAGGCTGGCCCAGCGACTAAGGATCTGGGAGGCTGGCCCAGCGACTAAGAATCTGGGAGGCTGGCCCAGCGACTAAGGATCTGGGAGGCTGGCCCAGCGACTAAGGATCTGGGAGGCTGGCCCAGCGACTAAGGATCTGGGAGGCTGGCCCAGCAACTGAGGATCTGGGAGGCTGGCCCAGCGACTGAGGATCTGGGAGGCTGGCCCAGCAACTGACACTCTGGAAGGCTGGCCCAGCAACTGACACTCTGGGAGGCTGGCCCAGCAACTGACACTCTGGGAGGCTGGCCCAGAAACTGACACTCTGGGAGGCTGGCCCAGTGACTGAGGATCTGGGAGGTGGCCCAGCAACTGAGGATCTGGAAGGCTGGCCCAGCAACTGGGGATCTGGAAGGTTGGCCCAGCAGTTGACGGCACACCCCAAATGCGAAGTACGCAAGTGCGACGTTTATTTGCACATTTTGTCCCAATTCACTCAGTAAATAGTCGTTACAATCCTCACAGACTACTTTTAAGTAACAAATGCCGAAAATGAACACAGAATCATTTGCTTTCAATTTCTTGGGCTTTGAGAAATGCATGGCTGCAATGGCATAGTTATTGTATATTTAGTTATATAGATTTGCAGAGAGCAAAGTTAAGCTGAAACTTGGCGAGAGCCAAAACAGATTCTAGCTAAGCTGTCAATCAATCAATCAATGTCATCAGGTGTCTCCTCCAGGCCGTAATCCAGCTTTGTTGCCTCTGTCTCATTTAGTTCTGAAGTGATAGTTATTCAAAAATGTACTCAAAAAGGAGTTGAGAGGGCGATTCTCAAATGGCGATTCTCACAGGGCGATTCTAAAGAGCGATTCTCAAAGGGCGATTCTCAAAGGGCGATTCTCAAAGGGCGATTCTCAAAGGGCAATCCTCAAAGGGCGATTCTCAAAGGGCGATTCTCAAAGGGCGATTCTCAAAGGGCGATTCTCAAAGGGCGATTCTCAAAGGGCGATTTTCAAAGAGCGATTCTCAAAGGGCGATTATCAAAGGGCGATTCTCAAAGGGCAATTTTCAAAGGGCGATTCTCAAAGGGCAATTCTCAAAGGGCGAATCTCAAAGGGCGATTCTCAAAGGGCGATTCTCAAAGGGCGATTCTCAAAGGGCGATTCTCAAAGGGCAATTTTCAAAGGGCGATTCTCAAAGGGCGATTCTCAAAGAGCGATTCTCAAAGGGCGATTCTCAAAGGGCGATTCTCAAAGGACGATTCTCAATTGAAACCCACCTTTTGACAGCATAGCGTTAACATCCTGCTGAATAGCCCGACAGTTTTCGATCACCTTCGTGTAATCGCAGGCGCCCTGGTCATCGCCGATGACGCGGTCTAACTTTTTGACAGCATCTGAGCCTGAGTTCAGCGAGATGCTAATCTGAACTGCCGACATTGCTGCAGTGCCGGATGGAAAGGATTAGTGAGGGTTTCGATGGGAGATTAGATAGCGATTCTAGATAGGTGATTCTAGATGGGTGATTCTAGATGGGCGATTATAAATGGGCGATTCTAGATGGGAGATTCTAGATAGGTGATTCTAGATGGGCGATTCTAGATGGGAGATTCTAGATGGGAGATTCTAGATGGGAGATTCTAGATGGGCGGTTCTAGATGGGCGATTCTAGATGGGCGATTCTTGATGGGCGATTCTAGATGGGCGATTCTAGATGGGCGATTCTAGATGGGCGATTCTAGATGGGCGATTCTTGATGGGAGATTCTAGATGGGAGATTCTAGATGGGCGATTCTAGATGGGCGATTCTTGATGGGCGATTCTAGATGGGCGATTCAAGATGGGAGATTCTAGATGGGGGATTCTAGATGGGAGATTCTAGATGGGAGATTCTAGATGGGCGGTTCTAGATGGGCGATTCTAGATGGGCGATTCTACATGTAGATGGGCGATTCTAGATAGGTGATTCTAGATGGGTGATTCTAGATGGGCGATTCTAGATAGGAAATTCTAGATGGGAGATTCTAGATGGGAGATTCTAGATGGGAGATTCTAGATGGGGGATTCTAGATGGGAGATTCTAGATGGGAGATTCTAGATGGGAGATTCTAGATGGGAGATTCTAGATGGGAGATTCTAGATGGGAGATTCTAGATGGGAGATTCTAGATGGGAGATTCTAGATTGGAAATTCTAGATGGGAGATTCTAGATGGGAGATTCTAGATTGGAAATTCTAGATGGGAGATTCTAGATGGGAGATTCTAGATGGGTGATTCTAGATGGGCGATTCAATATGGGATATTCTAGATGAGTGATTCTAGATGGGTGATTCTAGATGGGTGATTCTAGATGGGAGATTCTAGATGGGAGATTCTAGATGGGAGATTCTAGATGGGAGATTCTAGATGGGCGATTCAAGATGGGATATTCTAGATGAGTGATTCTAGATGGGTGATTCTAGATAGGTGATTCTAGATGGGTGATTCTAGATGGGTGATTCTAGATGGGCGATTCAAGATGGGATATTCTAGATGAGTGATTCTAGATGGGAGATTCTAGATGGGAGATTCTAGATGGGTGATTCTAGATGGGAGATTCTAGATAGGAGATTCTAGATGGGAGATTCTAGATGGGTGATTCTAGATTGGAAATTCTAGATGGGAGATTCTAGATGGGTGATTATAGATTGGAAATTCTAGATGGGAGATTCTAGATGGGTGATTCTAGATTGGAAATTCTAGATGGGAGATTCTAGATGGTTGATTCTAGATTGGAAATTCTAGATGGGAGATTCTAGATGGGAAATTCTAGATGGGAGATTCTAGATGGGAGATTCTAGATTGGAAATTCTAGATGGGAGATTCTAGATGGGAGATTCTAGATGGGAGATTCTAGATGGGTGATTCTAGATTGGAAATTCTAGATGGGAGATTCTAGATGGGTGATTCTAGATTGGAAATTCTAGATGGGAGATTCTAGATGGGAGATTCTAGATAGGAGATTCTAGATGGGTGATTCTAGATTGGAAATTCTAGATGGGAGATTCTAGATGGGTGATTCTAGATTGGAAATTCTAGATGGGAGATTCTAGATGGGAGATTCTAGATGGGCGGTTCTAGATGGGCGATTCTAGATGGGCGATTCTACATGTAGATGGGCGATTCTAGATAGGTGATTCTAGATGGGTGATTCTAGATGGGCGATTCTAGATAGGAAATTCTAGATGGGAGATTCTAGATGGGAGATTCTAGATGGGAGATTCTAGATAGGGGATTCTAGATGGGAGATTCTAGATGGGAGATTCTAGATGGGAGATTCTAGATGGGAGATTCTAGATGGGAGATTCTAGATGGGAGATTCTAGATGGGAGATTCTAGATGGGAGATTCTAGATTGGAAATTCTAGATGGGAGATTCTAGATGGGAGATTCTAGATTGGAAATTCTAGATGGGAGATTCTAGATGGGAGATTCTAGATGGGTGATTCTAGATGGGCGATTCAATATGGGATATTCTAGATGAGTGATTCTAGATGGGTGATTCTAGATGGGTGATTCTAGATGGGAGATTCTAGATGGGAGATTCTAGATGGGAGATTCTAGATGGGAGATTCTAGATGGGCGATTCAAGATGGGATATTCTAGATGAGTGATTCTAGATGGGTGATTCTAGATAGGTGATTCTAGATGGGTGATTCTAGATGGGTGATTCTAGATGGGCGATTCAAGATGGGATATTCTAGATGAGTGATTCTAGATGGGAGATTCTAGATGGGAGATTCTAGATGGGTGATTCTAGATGGGAGATTCTAGATAGGAGATTCTAGATGGGAGATTCTAGATGGGTGATTCTAGATTGGAAATTCTAGATGGGAGATTCTAGATGGGTGATTATAGATTGGAAATTCTAGATGGGAGATTCTAGATGGTTGATTCTAGATTGGAAATTCTAGATGGGTGATTCTAGATGGTTGATTCTAGATTGGAAATTCTAGATGGGAGATTCTAGATGGTTGATTCTAGATTGGAAATTCTAGATGGGAGATTCTAGATGGGAGATTCTAGATTGGAAATTCTAGATGGGAGATTCTAGATGGGAGATTCTAGATGGGAGATTCTAGATGGGTGATTCTAGATTGGAAATTCTAGATGGGAGATTCTAGATGGGTGATTCTAGATTGGAAATTCTAGATGGGAGATTCTAGATGGGAGATTCTAGATAGGAGATTCTAGATGGGTGATTCTAGATTGGAAATTCTAGATGGGAGATTCTAGATGGGTGATTCTAGATTGGAAATTCTAGATGGGAGATTCTAGATGGGAGATTCTAGATAGGAGATTCTAGATGGGTGATTCTAGATTGGAAATTCTAGATGGGAGATTCTAGATGGGTGATTATAGATGGGTGATTCTAGATGGGTGATTCTAGATGGGTGATTCTAGATGGGTGATTCTAGATGGGTGATGATTTAGAACTTATCTCAGAAGTCCGTTTCTATAAAAAGACAAAATAATCAACACGACACTGCAAAGCCAACTAAATTCAAGTAAAGCATAGTTTATTAGTCATAAAAGTAAAAGATTAACTAAATTTTTGGTCAGAATTTCGCAGTAACTTATTGGAATGTGGCCCAAGGATGCCTAGAAATGTTTAAGAGTGCACAAAGGCTGAGTAAAAAAGGTTACAGACCACAGCATGAGCTCACAACAATTTGGATCAAAAATGTTTAAAATTATAAAATCACAGCCCAGAATAAAAAAATTCATTCAAAAATGGGCAAAGAAGATCTTTAAATTGAAATTGGAGCCGTGTAGCCCGGGGTCATGGATGCTGCATGGACTGCTGTGTGCAGCCTTGGCTGAGGATCTGAGAATCTGGGAGGCTGGCCCAGCAACTGAGGATTTGGGAGGCTGGCCCAGCAACTGAGGATCTGGGAGGCTGGCCCAGCAACTGAGGATCTGGGAGGCTGGCCCAGCGACTGAGGATCTGGGAGGCTGGCCCAGCAACTGACACCCTGGGAGGCTGGCCCAGCAACTAAGGATCTGGGAGGCTGGCCCAGCAACTGAGGATCTGGGAGGCTGGCCCAGCAACTGAGGATCTGGGAGGCTGGCCCAGCAACTGACACTCTGGGAGGCTGGCCCAGTGACTGAGGATCTGGGAGGCTGGCCCAGCAACTGACACTCTGGGAGGCTGGCCCAGCAACTGAGGATCTGGGAGGCTGGCCCAGCAACTGAGGATCTGGGAGGCTGGCCCAGCGACTGAGGATCTGGGAGGCTGGCCCAGCAACTGACACCCTGGGAGGCTGGCCCAGCAACTAAGGATCTGGGAGGCTGGCCCAGCAACTGAGGATCTGGGAGGCTGGCCCAGCAACTGAGGATCTGGGAGGCTGGCCCAGCGACTGAGGATCTGGGAGGCTGGCCCAGCAACCGACACTCTGGGAGGCTGGCCCAGCAAGCGAGGATCTGGGAGGCTGGCCTAGCAACTGAGGATCTGGGAGGCTGGCCCAGCAACTGAGGATCTGGGAGGCTGGCCCAGCAACTGAGGATCTGGGAGGCTGGCCCAGCAAGCGAGGATCTGGGAGGCTGGCCTAGCAACTGAGGATCTGGGAGGCTGGCCCAGCAACTGAGGATCTGGGAGGCTGGCCCAGCAACTGAGGATCTGGGAGGCTGGCCCAGCGACTGAGGATCTGGGAGGCTGGCCCAGCAACTGAGGATCTGGGAGGCTGGCCCAGCAACTGAGGATCTGGGAGGCTGGCCCAGCGACTGAGGATCTGGGAGGCTGGCCCAGCAACTGAGGATCTGGGAGGCTGGCCCAGCAACTGAGGATCTGGGGTCGGTCTGCCTAACAGACTCGGGCACACAGTTAGAACATTAAAAGACAAAAAAGAATCCAGTTATTCATCCAGTGTGACACTAATTAAAAAAGTGTGTATCGCAGACTCCCTCAGTCTTGAGTCGCCGGATTTCAGTTTATCCTTCAGCCGATTGTCCAATTAAAGGTAAGTACAAAGGACAGGCCTGTATATTGTAATTAATAATCATAATTCAGGATATCTAAAACCTAATCAAGTAAGAGTTCAAAACGTCATATATATAGTAAAAATCCGGATTATCGAACTTCTCAGGATTTGAGTAATAGCCAAATATGTACATACATATTGACAGCAATTTGTATAATAAGAAGTTGATATAAACATCAGCACAATAGTTTTCTGGCTAAGTTAGAAAATTCAATAAATCAGGTTAAATTAATGTAGTATCGCTTGATCAAAATTAAGAATATCTAATAAATATTTTATTGACACAGCCACTTGGAGCCAGCCCACGGTGGGATAAATATGTTTAATTAGATTGTATTGTTTAATAGCTAAAATAAAAAAATAAAAAGTTCATTTTAAAATTAAATGTAGCAGCTCAAGAAGGCTAGCGGCTTCGAACTTTGAGATGACCGAATTTTGTTCCTGGGTCACGGTTTGCACTTCCAGACAAATACGCTGGAATTGGGGTAGTGGGTGTGGGATATTGAGTGTGGGATAATGGGTGTGGGATACTGAGTGTGGGATAGTGGGTGTGGGATATTGAGTGTGGGGTAATGGGTGTGGGATATTGAGTGTGGGATAATGGGTATGGGATACTGAGTGTGAGATAGTGGGTGTGGGATACTGAGTGTGGGATAGTGGGTGTGGGATATTGGGTGTGGGATAGTGGGTGTGGGATATTGAGTGTGGGATAGTGGGTGTGGGATATTGAGTGTGGGATAGTGGGTGTGGGATATTGAGTGTGGGATAGTGGGTGTGGGATATTGAGTGTGGGATAGTGCCGAGTGTGGGATAGTGGGTGTGGGATATTAGGTGTGGGATATTTGGTGTGGGATAGTGGGTGTGGGATATTGGGTGTGGAATATCGGGTGTGGAATATCGGGTGTGGGATATTGGGTGTGGGATATTGGGTGTGGGATATTGGGTATGGGATATTGGGTGTGGGATATTGGGTTTGGAATATTGGGTGTGGGATATTTGGTGTGGGATAGATATGATATTAGCTGAGACATCGGTGTGGGAGGGCTATATAAGATTCTAATTATGGGGAGCGGTGTGCAAGGTATGGTAAATAAAACCTTAGTGGATTATGTATGGTGAAGGAAGCTGATTGTTGATCAGTAACATTTTATAACTCTTACCAGCAATCGTCACCTCCCACAGAGACCAGGTAGGAGTCGTCGTAAGTGAATCGAACGTTAGTCACGTGAGCGGAATGACCAAAATAGGTCTTGTGCTGCGCCTGAGATGAAAGCGAAAGTTTTCTATTTTTAGCATCAGATGAATTAGTCATCACAATCGAAACATCAAATTGGTGGAGCTACTCCAGTCTCTAACCACTCTGACCTAGGGCTACAGACTTTTACCTGAAGTATTCAAGACTTTTACTTGAAGTATTCAAGACTTTTATCTGAAGTATTCAAGACTTTTACCTGAAGTATTCAAGACTTTTACCTGAAGTATTCAAGACTTTTATCTGAAGTATTCAAGACTTTTATCTGAAGTATTCAAGACTTTTACCTGAAGTATTCAAGACTTTTATCTGAAGTATTCAAGACTTTTATCTGAAGTATTCAAGACTTTTACCTGAAGTATTCAAGACTTTTATCTGAAGTATTCAAGACTTTTATCTGAAGTATTCAAGACTTTTATCTGAAGTATTCAAGACTTTTACCTGAAGTATTCAAGACTTTTATCTGAAGTATTCAAGACTTTTACCTGAAGTATTCAAGACTTTTATCTGAAGTATTCAAGACTTTTACCTGAAGTCTTGATATTATCTGAAATCTTGAATCCCAATCTTTCACCTAATCTTTCACCAAATCTTTGAATCACCAAAGGACTCAATCACCAAATCTTTCACCTAATATCCCAATTACCTGAAATCTTGATATTCAAGACTTTTATCTGAAGTTTTTAATACTTTCACCTGAAGAACTTAAGACTTTGACCTGAAGGACTCAATAATTTTACCCGAAGGACTCAATACTTATACCTGAAGGACTTAAGACTTATACATGAAGGACTGAAGACTTTGAACTGAAGGACTCAAGACTTATACCTGAAGGACTCAATACTTAAACATGAAGGACTCAATACTTATACCTGAAGGACTCAATACTTATACCTGAAGGACTCAATACTTATACCTGAAGGACTCAATACTTATACCTGAAAGACTCAATACTTATACCTGAAGGACTCAATACTTATACCTGAAGGACTCAATACTTATACCTGACGGACTCAAGACTTATACCTGAAGGACTCAATACTTAAACATGAAGGACTCAATACTTATACCTGAAGGACTCAATACTTATACCTGAAGGACTCAAGACTTATACCTGAAAGACTCAATACTTATACCTGAAGGACTCAAGACTTATACCTGAAAGACTCAATACTTATACCTGACGGACTCAATACTTATACCTGAAGGACTCAAGACTTATACCTGAAGGACTCAATACTTAAACATGAAGGACTCAATACTTATACCTGAAGGACTCAATACTTATACCTGAAGGACTCAATACTTATACCTGAAGGACTCAAGACTTATACCTGAAAGACTCAATACTTATACCTGAAGGACTCAAGACTTATACCTGAAAGACTCAATACTTATACCTGACGGACTCAATACTTATACCTGAAGGACTCAAGACTTATACCTGAAGGACTCAATACTTAAACATGAAGGACTCAATACTTATACCTGAAGGACTCAATACTTATACCTGAAGGACTCAATACTTATACCTGAAGGACTCAAGACTTATACCTGAAAGACTCAATACTTATACCTGAAGGACTCAAGACTTATACCTGAAAGACTCAATACTTATACCTGACGGACTCAATACTTATACCTGAAGGACTCAAGACTTATACCTGAAGGACTCAATACTTAAACATGAAGGACTCAATACTTATACCTGAAGGACTCAATACTTATACCTGAAGGACTCAATACTTATACCTGAAGGACTCAATATTTATACCTGAAGGACTCAATACTTATACCTGAAGTACTCAATACTTATACCTGAAGGACTCAATATTTATACCTGAAGGACTCAATACTTAAACCTGAAGGACTCAATACTTATACCTGAAGGACTCAAGACTTATACCTGAAGGACTCAATACTTATACCTGAAGGACTCAATACTTAAACCTGAAGGACTCAATACTTATACCTGAAGGACTCAATACTTATACCTGAAGGACTCAATATTTATACCTGAAGGACTCAATATTTATACCTGAAAGACTCAATACTTATACCTGAAGGACTCAATATTTATACCTGAAGGACTCAATACTTAAACCTGAAGGACTCAATACTTAAACCTGAAGGACTCAATACTTATACCTGAAGGACTCAATACTTATACCTGAAAGACTCAATACTTATACCTAAAGGAATCAAGACTTTTACCTGAAGGACTCAAGACTTTTACCTGAAGGACTCAAGCCAAACCAAAGCACTCAAATCAGTAGCCATTATAACTCAACCCTCACCTCAGGCTCAGTAACGGGAAACGCAAACAATTTCACATTTCCAAAATCGTCCCCAGTAGCCATAGCCGCCCCACAGTGGCACAGGTGGGCGCAGTTGATGTCGCCTTTAGTAGCAGATTTTGGCCAAATGCCCAACACCTCGGGACCGACAATGCTAGTCCAGGTCTGCCAGGTGATGTTCTCCATGAAATTGGGGTCGGTAACGGGCTCACCAGCGGGAGCCGTGAACACCTGTATGTGAGGGAACGGAATTAAAGAGTTTTAGGCTAGTTTTCTTTGTGTTTCAATTCACCTTTGCTTTTGATATCACAATCAAGGGAACGGGGAATCGCACCTGAGCTGTGTAGGACGCCGATGTGACCTTCAGATAGGCTGAATCGGCGCTGAAGTCTGTCTGAAGCACCGCGGCCTCGAGGCCTTTGCAGTAGCCCAGGCGGGAGAGGCCGCCCGGACCGCCGACCTGTCCGGTAGGTGAGGAACTTCACAGGTAAACTTGACTCTATTCACAGGTAAACTGGACTCTATTCACAAGTAAACTGTACTCTATTCACAGGTAAACTGTACTCTATTCACAGGTAAACTGTACTCTATTCACAGGTAAACTGTACTCTATTTACAGGTAAACTGGACTCTATTCACAGGTAAACTGTACTCTATTCACAGGTAAACTGGACCCCATTCACAGGTAAACTGGACTCTATTCACAGGTAAACTAGACCCCATTCACAGGTAAACTGTACTCTATTCACAGGTAAACTGTACTCTATTCACAGGTAAACTGTACTCTATTCACAGGTAATCTTGACTCTATTCACAGGTAAACTGTACTCTATTCACAGGTAAACTGTACTCTATTCACAGGTAAACTGTACTCTTTTCACAGGTAAACTGTACTCTATTCACAGGTAAACTGGACCCCATTCACAGGTAAACTGTAATCTATTCACAGGTAAACTCGACCCCATTCACAGGTAAACTGGACTCTATTCACAGGTAAACTGTACTCTATTCACAGGTAAACTTGACTCTATTCACAGGTAAACTGGACCCTATTCACAGGTAAACTGTACTCTATTCACAGGTAAACTGGACCCCATTCACAGGTAAACTGTACTCTATTCACAGGTAAACTGTACTCTATTCACAGGTAAACTGTACTCTATTCACAGGTAAACTGGACCCTATTCACAGGTAAACTGGACTCTATTCACAGGTAAACTGGAACCCATTCACAGGTAAACTGTACTCTATTTACAGGTAAACTGGACTCTATTCACAGGTAAACTGTACTCTATTCACAGGTAAACTGTACTCTATTCACAGGTAAACTGGACCCCATTCACAGGTAAACTGTAATCTATTCACAGGTAAACTGGACCCCATTCACAGGTAAACTGTACTCTATTCACAGGTAAACTGTACTCTATTCACAGGTAAACTGTACTCTATTCACAGGTAAACTTTACTCTATTCACAGGTAAACTGGACCCCATTCACAGGTAAACTGTACTCTATTCACAGGTAAACTGGACTCTGAATCCGAAAATCAACATTGTGTAAGTAACGACGCGTTTCGCACTCCTAGGTGCATCTTCAGGTTTATTTTTTCAACAACGAAATTGAACAGGTTTTGCGAATAAATATGTGGAGTTGGTTGTAGGTAAACAAGAAAATTATTGAACAAATCGATATTGGAGAACACATGAGTTAGTCCGTACGGCAGAGTGAAGTCCGGGGCGGAAAGAATGTACACCCAGTACTCTCTCTCATCAAAAGACACGGAGTAGGTGACCCGCGTCACTATGTTTTCGTTGTTGAAAAAATAAACCTGAAGATGCACCTAGGAGTGCGAAACGCGTCGTTACTTACACAATGTTGATTTTCGGATTCATTTTCCTTTTACTAGCCAAGCGAGCTACACTACCCAAACTGGACTCTATTCACAGGTAAACTGGACTCTATTCACAGGTAAACTGGACCACATTCACAGGTAAACTGGACTCTATTCACAGGTAAACTGGACTCTATTCTCAGGTAAACTGGACTCTATTCACAGGTAAACTGTACTCTATTCACAGGTAAACTGGACCCCATTCACAGGTAAACTGTAATCTATTCACAGGTAAACTAGACCCTATTCACAGGTAAACTGGACGCTATTAACAGGTAGACTGGACCCTATTCACAGGTAAAATGGATTCTATTCACGGGTAGACTGTACTCTATTCACAGGTAAACGGATTTGCAAGCCATTCACAAACCTGATAGAAGTCCACCGCTCCCTCGGCCGAGCCCACAGCCAGCAGTTTGGAGTCGGGCGAGAAGCGCACATCGCTCACTACGCTGCCGCGGTCGCGACGCTTGCCAATCAGCTTGAGGCTGGCCGTGTTCAACAGCAGGACGCTGCCGTTCTTTAAGCCGGCTGCCAGCATCTCGCCGTTCTGGCTAAACGCTACGGAGCGGGCCGGGCCAGAGTGCAGCTTGTGCAGCATAGTCTGCGGCGAGCGGGAGCGAGAGGGTTGGCAGGTCAATGTACAGCCAAATTAACATTCTTCCATGACTGCCCAAACACCCACCTCACGCCGCCTGACCAAGGAATAGCGCAGCTAATTTACACTCTCCAATCTGGCCTGCCCAAACACCCACCTCACGCTGCCTGAGAAGTAGCGCAGCTAATGTACACTCTCCAATCTGGCCTGCCCAAACACCCACCTCACGCCGCCTGACCAAGGAAAAAGCAGCTAATTTACACTCTCCAATCTGGCCTGCCCCAACACCCACCTCACGCCGCCTGACCAAGGAATAGCGCAGCTAATTTACACTCTCCAATCTGGCGTGCCCAAACACCCACGTCACGCTGCCTGAGAAAAAGCGCAGCTAATGTACACTCTCCAATCTGGCCTGCCCCAACACCCACCTCACGCCGCCTGACCAAGGAATAGCGCAGCTAATAGACATTCCGCTCTCTGCCCCCTAACACCCACCTCACGCCCCCTTGCCCTCTCTCTCGTTCGATATTCTCTCGTTCTTCTAGCCTATTCGCGCAAAAATCATGAAGTTCTTCATTTGCAATACGTTTATGAAAAAGGAGATAAGCATATTTTAATCTTAACCCATTTAGAATTCAAAACTGTAATTTAGAATCGAGAGATGTGCACTTTATCAAACAATATCGTTTAGACAATGCTGTCGTCGGAGGGTGAAAAAATATATGAAGGGCTACTTGGACTTGCTAAATTGCTTGGCAAATAATTACTCGTAAAGATAAATGAAAAAATGGGCAAAGTAGTGTTGAGTAGCCCAGTGTACTAGATAAACTCAGTATAAAAACTGGACCGCATCATTGCAACCAGTGTACAAACTGGACCGCATCGTTGCAACCTAGAGAAATCCTAATTCACTACTAAGGATGCAAAGGGTGCAGGACTGTTAGCAAGACACAACAATAAATGAAAAAATTAAAACAGTAATAAATGAGTTTTCGTATAAAATATGAATTCTGCCCCGCAGTGCTTCACAAGAGGACAGATGGGTAATATTTGACAATAAAGAATTACTACAGACAGGAAACAAAATTTCTAGGAAAAAAGACAAGAAAATCAAAAGTCACAAAGCACAATTTGCAGCCTTTACAAACCGACACAATTAGTGACGAACTTACCAGCTAGAAATCAAAAGTAATAAAATGAAAATAATGAGCGAGTGACTGAGTAATGCTGATTTTATTATAGAATCACTCAAAAGCCAAACGCTTACCTTCTTGCCAATGTCCCAAATTCGGCAGGTGCCATCGTCCGATGCGGTGGCGAACTGCCTGGCGCCCGGGTGCACCGCCAGGCCCCACAGTTCGCCTTCGCCGTGGCCACGGGCCACCTGCGTCAGGGCGCCGTCTTTTTCGCCAACTTCAATTATTTCGCTCTCCTTAGTGCCGACCAAGATTTTGCCCTAACAATTTTAAGAAGAAAACTTAAATTTTGGTGATAAAATGCTCATGTTTCTACTAAAAGTAGACAAAATAGCATATAGATGTTAGTTTATCTAATTATCTTTTCGACGCAAAAATGTTCATATTTCTACTGATAGTAGTAAAATGAGCATTTTTACCCGAACTCGGCAGACAGATTTAATAACGGCCGTCTTGTCCGACAAATTAAGATTGTACTCGCGGCAGCGCTTCATCTCCTGGTCCCACAGCTTCACTAGGCCGCCGCTGGATTTTCCGCCTTTCTCCTTGCCGCCGCTAACAATCAGGCCATCCTTGAGAGTGGTGTACAGACTGAACACCGGGCCCTGGTGTGCCTTCTCCACAAGGCGGATCAGGCGGTGCTCCTGCCAGACGAACACGTCGCCGCTCATAGCGCCGGTGTAGGTGACTCCGTTGTGCGCGAACGCGATGCTCAGCATGGTTGTCATGCGGAGGTTGCCGTCTGCGTAGCCGCTGAGCTGGCCGCGCCTGCGACAGTGGGCGGGGTAATGAAGACTTATTGGGGGTAGAACAGTCACTGTGGAGGTAGAACAGTCACTGTGACGGGTAGAACACTCGCTGTGAGGGGTAGAACACTCGCTGTGAGGGGTAGAACATTCGCTGTGACGGGTAGAACACTCGCTGTGAGGGGTAGAAAACTCGCTGTGAGGGGTAGAACACTCGCTGTGAGGGGTAGAACACTCGCTGTGAGGGGTAGAACACTCCCTATGGGGTAGAACACTCGCTATGGGGTAGAACACTCGCTGTGGGTAGAACACTCGCTGTGGGTAGAACACTCGCTGTGGAAGTCTACCAAAGCCCCCTCATTTGCAGCACTACATGTAACTTAACCGGCCCTCACCTGTGCACCAGCTGACTCCCGGCCAGTGTCCAGAATTTGACGTGCTTAACACCTACGGACACGAACTGCGAGTCAGAGTCCGGCCGGAACTCGGCCCGGAAGACCCGTTGGGAATTGCCGCCGCAGGTGGTCACCAGCTGGCCCTCCTGCCAGCGCCACACTGCTATGGTGTGCTGAGAGTCCAGACCGACTGACACCAGGTGCTTGCCTGAGGCGCTGAAATCGAGCGAGCAGACGCCGACAGAGTGGGCGCCGCGCAGGGTGGCGAGGGTGGCCAGCGTGCGGGAGCTCCACACCAGGATTGGCGGGTCGGCGGAGCCGATTTGAGCGCTGGCGACCACGCCGGCGAATTTGGGCACCCGGTTGACCATCAGGCACAGGATGTCATCGTCGTGGCCGAGGAAGAACGACTGGGTGCCTGCCGACACCTGCGGGTGGGCAGATGGGGGCTCTTGAGGGCAATGACTGACCCCAATGACTATTTGATGCGGCTGGTTGGAGGAGGATGACCACCGACCCCAATGACTGTTTGATGCAGCTGGTTGGAGGGCGATGACCAACCCCAATAACTATTTGATGCGGCTGGTTGGAGGGCGATGACCAACCCCAATGACTATGTTTGATGCGGCTGGTTGGAGGGCGATGACCAACCCCAATGACTCTGTTTGATGCGGCTGGTTGGAGGGCGATGACCAACCCCAATGACCCTGTTTGATGCGGCTGGTTGGAGGGCGATGACCAACCCCAATGACCCTGTTTGATGCGGCTGGTTGGAGGGCGATGACCACCGACCCCAATGACTCTGTTTAATGCGGCTGGTTGGAGGGCGATGACCATCGACCCCAATGACTCTGTTTGATGCGGCTGGTTGCAGGGTGATGACCGACCCCAATGACCCTGTTTGATGCGGCTGGTTGGAGGGCGATGACCGACCCCAATGACCCTGTTTGATGCGGCTGGTTGGAGGGCGATGACCGACCCCAATGACCCTGTTTGATGCGGCTGGTTGGAGGGCGATGACCGACCCCAATGACTCTAAAACACCGAACGACCCAAAACAGACAGCTAATGCGCTGAAGCTGACCTGATGCACAATGCACGCCCCGGCAGCGTGGTACACTATGGTGTCTCCAGCCTCGTTGAGGTAGTGCAGATTGGACCTGCAGTCAAAGCCCCGGTAGCCGTGCACGAACTCCAGCTGTAGGTCGGCGACCTCCTCGTGCTGGTGATGGGGACGCTTCTTGTCGCCGCTGGCGACTCCGCGAACCACCTTTGGCGGCTTGGGCGTCTTGCGGCTCACGGCCGGCCTGCAGACAGAGATTATTGAGTCGGCAGGGGTGGAATAGAAGGTAAGAGAGGCAGCCAGATAAGATAAGCAGGTGAGAGATATCCAGATAAGATAAGCAGATGAGAGAGGCAGCCAGATAAGATAAGCAGGTGAGAGATATCCAGATAAGATAAGCAGGTGAGAGAGGCAGCCAGATAAGATAAGCAGGTGAGAGAGGCAGCCAGATAAGATAAGCAGGTGAGAGAGGCAGCCAGATAAGATAAGCAGGTGAAAGAGGCAGCCAGATAAGATAAGCAGGTGAGAGATATCCAGATAAGATAAGCAGGTGAGAGAGGCAGCCAGATAAGATAAGCAGGTGAGAGAGGCAGCCAGATAAGATAAGCAGGTGAGAGAGGCAGCCAGATAAGATAAGCAGGTGAGAGATATCCAGATAAGATAAGCAGGTGAGAGAGGCGCACCTGAGAGCATCAAGCCCATCGCCGCCAGCCTGCTGCTGCTCCGTGGGCCGCTTGCCCACGCGCTCCCTGAGCGGGCTGATCTGGTAGGTCTTGCTGGCGTAGTCCATTCGCTTCTCCCGCTCCACGTCGCTGTCGTATCCGCCCTCCTCCTCGCTGTCGGTGTCCGAATCGTCACTGGGCAGCGCTGCGGTGCCGCTTAAAGGCGCTGCCGCCGCGGCAGTCGCAGCGACTCGGCGCACGGTTTGGCCGCAGTGGCGCCAAATTAGTAGCGCCGTATCGGCGCCACCAACGGACATGAGGCGCGAATCGTCGAACGACCAGCGGCAATTGGTCACGTGAGCGGAATGGCCGACGTATTGCTTGTACTTGGCAAACTTGCCCTGCAGATTCGAGGTGAGCGGGCAGCTAATTAGCTAGCTAACTGACTGACTAACTGACTAACTAACTAACTAACCAACTAGCTAACTAACCAACTAGCTAACTAACTAACTAACTACCTACCTACCTAACTACCTAACTAACTAAATAACTAAGTAACTAAGTAACTAATTAACTAACTAATTAACTAACTAACTAACTAACTAACTAACTAACTGACTAACAAACTAACAAACTAAGTAACTAACAAACAAACAAACAAACTAACTAACTACTAACTAATTAACTAACTGACTAACTAACTAACTAACTAACTAACTAACTAACTAACTACCTAACTAACTAACTAGCTAACTAACTAACTAACTAACCAACTAACTAACTACCTACCTACCTACCTACCTAACTAACTAACTAACTAACTAACTAACTACCTAACTAACTAACTAACTAACTAACTAACTAACTAACTAACTAACTAACTAACTAACTAACTAACTAACTAACTAACTAACTAACTAACTAACTAACTAACTAACTAACTAACTAACTAACTAACTAACTAACTAACTAACTAACTAACTAACTAACTAACTAACTAACTAACTAACTAACTAACTAACTAACTAACTAACTAACTAACTAACTAACTAACTAACTAACTAACTAACTAACTAACTAACTAACTAACTAACTAACTAACTAACTAACTAACTAACTAACTAACTAACTAACTAACTAACTAACTAACTAACTAACTAACTAACTAACTAACTAACTAACTAACTAACTAACTAACTAACTAACTAACTAACTAACTAACTAACTAACTAACTAACTAACTAACTAACTAACTAACTAACTAACTAACTAACTAACTAACTAACTAACTAACTAACTAACTAACTAACTAACTAACTAACTAACTAACTAACTAACTAACTAACTAACTAACTAATAACTAACTAACTAACTAATAACTAACTAACTAACTAACTAACTAACTAACTAACTAATTAACTAACTAACTAACTAAACAGCTAAATAGCCTCACCTTGGCCGGATACTCGAACAACTTCACTAGCCCAAAGTCGTCAGCCGTGGCCAGCAGAGTTCTGTCGTGCGACAACGAAGTAGCGTTGACATCCGTGATGTCGCACTTTGGCGGCCAGACGCCCTCGCAGGTGTCGCCGAGCACGCAGGTCCAGCTGTGCCAGGGTAGCCGCTCAATGTCGGCTTTGGGGAGGACCTGCCGGTTGCCTCTGGGCGCTTCGAAGAACAGCTGCTCGCGTGCGCCAGAGTTCACCATGAGCAGCTTGCCGTTCGCGTCCCAGTCGATGTGGGTGACGTAACTCGAGCAGCCTTTGCAGACGCCGACCCGCTGCTGGGTGGCCACGTTGTAAATGTCGACAAAATTGTCGTGCGACGCAACGGCCAGGTATTTTCCCGGATTGGGCGAAAATTTTATATCGGAAATTTCCTCTTTGCGATGGCGTAGGGTGACTACGGGATCCAGGCTGTCGAAGTTTAGCACCTGCAAATTAAAGTTGAAAACATATCGATACATATCGGAGAGTTGTTGGCCAGTGAAGATAAAAAACTTCGATACATATCGGAAAGAAAATGACGGGCAGTTAAAATTGTAACTTTCGATACATATCGTGAAATCGATGGACAGTAAAAAAGAAACTTTCAATACATATCGGGAACAAATCGATGGCCTGTGAAAATAAAAACTTTCGATACATATCGGAAAGAAATCGATGGCCAGTGAAAATAGTAACTTTCGATACATATCGGAAAGAAATCGATGGCCAGTGAAAATAAAAACTTTCGATACATATCGGGAAGAAAATGATGGCCAGTGAAAATAGTAACTTTCGATAGATATTGGGGAGAAATCGATGGCCAGTGAAAAACAGTAACTTTCGATACATATCGGGAAGAAATCGATGGCCAGTGAAAATAAAAACTTTCGATACATATCGGAAAGAAATCGATGGCCAGTGAAAATAAAAACTTTCGATACATATCGGAAAGAAATCGATGGCCAGTGAAAATAGTAACTTTCGATACATATCGGAAAGAAATCGATGGCCAGTGAAAATAATAACTTTCGATACATATCGGGAAGAAATCGATACCCAGTGAAAATAAAAACTTTCGATACATATCGGGAAGAAAATGATGGCCAGTGAAAATAGTAACTTTCGATAGATATTGGGGAGAAATCGATGGCCAGTGAAAATAGTAACTTTCGATACATATCGGAAAGAAATCGATGGCCAGTGAAAATAAAAACTTTCGATACATATGGGGAAGAAAAACAAAGCAAGCACCAGCGCACCAACCTGAAAGCTTCCATCCCGAAAGCCAACGCCAATCAGGCGACCGTCGTGCGAGATGTCGCAGCAGCGGGCGGGCTGCGGCAGCACCCGGCAGGCGAGCATCCGCCGGCCATCGAGGTGCCAAACGCGCAGGCTGCGATCGTCGCTGGCCGTGACGCAGATGGGCTCGGTGGGATGAGCGGCCAGGCCCCAGACCTCGCCCTGCCGGTGGCCCTGCACCAGCACCCGCATCGGGCCGTCCTTCTCAATCTCGACCACTTCGCCGTTGAGAGTGCCGGCCAAGATGGTGTTGTTGCGGCCGGGCATGACGGAACGAACGGTGGGGTTGTCCTCCAGCAGCACGCCCAGGTTGCCCCGGCCCATGTTGCTGTTGCGCAGGTTGAAAGTGCGAGCGCAACGTTCCAGTGCGTCGTCGAATACGCAAACGTTGCCGTCTTTGCCGCCAGTGACAAAGCAGGGCTTCGGGCCGGGCATAAACTCCAGGGCGAAGCAGGGGCCTTCGTGGGCCTTCACTGTGCGGCTGCAGGGAATTGTGGGGCAAAGAAGGATGCATACTCAACTTTATGGGGTCATCGGGGGTGACTAGGTCTATACGTTGCGGTGTAGCGTCATTCACTTTGGTGTGCGGTCATTAGTTTGGGTGTGCGGTCATTCGATGGGTTCTGCGGTCATTGGGTGGGTTCTGTAGTCATTGGATGGGTTCTGTAGTCATTGGATGGGTTCTGTAGTCATTGGATGGGTTCTGCGGTCATTGGGTGGGATGTGCAGTCATTGGATGGGTTCTGCGGTCATTGGGTGGGATGTGCAGTCATTTGATGGGTTCTGTGGTCATTGGATGGGTTCTGTGGTCATTAGATGGGTTCTGTGGTCATTGGATGGGTTCTGCGGGCATTGGATGGGTTCTGTGGTCATTGGATGGGTTTTGCGGTCATTGGATGGGTTCTGTGGTCATTGGATGGGTTTTGCGGTCATTGGATGGGTTTTGCGGTCATTGGGTGGGATGTGCAGTCATTGGATGGGTTCTGTGGTCATTGGATGGGTTCTGTGGTCATTGGATGGGTTCTGTGGTCATTGGATGGGGCGTGTAGTTGGTTGGCAGTCAGCAGTCGGGTATTGTGAGGCCATGAGTCACCTGAGCACATTCCCCTGCCAGACGTAAACCAGGCCGGAGGCGCCGCAGGTGTAGGCGGTCTCAGCGTCGGTGCCGTAGCAGGCGCTGAGCATAGTGTCCAGCTTGGCCACGCTGCCGAAGGTGCCTCGGCTAGATGTGAGGCCAGCGCCGGCCACTGTCCAGAAGCGAATGAGCCGGACGCCCACGGTGATGAGCTTGTTGGGATCGTGCGGATTCCAGCGGATGACGAACAGGCGGTCCTTGTGAGCCCTGGTGGTGGCCAGGCGCTCGCCCTTGCGCCAATCCCACACCACAATGCAGTGGTTGTCGTCCAGGCCGACGCTGGCCAACTTGCGGCCATCGCCTGGGGTTCATGACCGATTTGTGGCTTTTGATAATGACCGATTTGTGGCTTTTGATAATGACCGATTTGTGGCTTTTGATAATGACCGATTTGTGGCTTTTGATAATGACCCATTTGTGGCTTTTGATAATGACCCATTTGTGGCTTTTGATAATGACCGATTTGTGACTTTTGATAATGACCCATTTGTGGCTTTTGATAATGACCGATTTATGGCTTTTGATAATGACCCATTTGTGGCTTTTGATAATGACTCATTTGTGGCTTTTGATAATGACTCATTTATGGCTTTTGATAATGACCCATTTGTGGCTTTTGATAATGACCGATTTGTGGCTTTTGATAATGACTCATTTATGGCTTTTGATAATGACTCATCTGTGGCTTTGATAATGACCGATTCGTGGCTTTTGATAATGACCGATTTGAGGCTTTTGATAATGACTCATTTGTGGCTTTTGATAATGACCCATTTGTGACTTTTGATAATGACCCATTTGTGGCTTTTGATAATGACCCATTTGTGGCTTTTGATAATGACTCATCTGTGGCTTTGATAATGACTCATCTGTGGCTTTGATAATGACCGATTTGTGGCTTTTGATAATGACCCATTTGTGGCTTTTGATAATGACTCATCTGTGGCTTTGATAATGACCGATTTGTGGCTTTTGATAATGACCGATTTGTGGCTTTTGATAATGACTTATTTGTGGCTTTGATAATGACCGATTTGTGGCTTTTGATAATGACCGATTTGTGGCTTCTGATAATGACTTATTTGTGGCTTTGATAATGACCGATTTGTGGCTTTTGATAATGACCGATTTGTGGCTTTTGATAATGACTCATTTGTGGCTTTGATAATGACTCGTTTGTGGCTTTTGATAATGACCCATTTGTGGCTTTTGATAATGACTCATTTGTGGCTTTTGATAATGACCCATTTGTGACTTTTGATAATGACCGATTTATGGCTTTTGATAATGACCGATTTGTGGCTTTTGATAATGACCGATTTGTGGCTTTTGATAATGACCGATTTGTGACTTTTGATAATGACCCATTTGTGACTTTTGATAATGACCGATTTATGGCTTTTGATAATGACCGATTTGTGGCTTTTGATAATGACCGATTTGTGGCTTTTGATAATGACCGATTTGTGACTTTTGATAATGACTCATCTGTGGCTTTGATAATGACTGATTTGTGGCTTTTGATAATGACCGATTTGTGGCTTTTGATAATGACCGATTTGTGGCTTTTGATAATGACCGATTTGTGGCTTTGATAATGACCGATTTGTGGCTTTTGATAATGACCCATTTGTGGCTTTTGATAATGACTCATTTGTGGCTTTTGATAATGACACATTTGTGGCTTTTGATAATGACCGATTTGTGACTTTTGATAATGACTCATTTGTGGCTTTTGATAATGACCCATTTGTGGCTTTTGATAATGACCCATTTGTGGCTTTTGATAATGACCGATTTGTGGCTTTTGATAATGACTCATTTGTGGCTTTTGATAACGACCGATTTGTGGCTTTGATAATGACCGATTTGTGGCTTTGATAATGACTCATTTGTGGCTTTTGACAATGACCGATTTCTGGCTTTTGAAAACCGACTCACCCGAGAAGGCCACGGTGCACACGCCTCTCTCGTGTTGGCCCTTAAGAATAGACAGGGCCTTGAGCGACTCGACTTCCCACACGTGAATAGTGGGATCTTTGCCCACCTGGCCCGTGGCAACAATATCGGCATTGGGATGCACCGTCAGGCAGAGGATGTCGTCAGTATGGCCGGTGTAGAACCGCTGCGTGTTGGTCTCCTTGTTGTGCACCACGCCAATAGCGGCCACATTGAATAGGATTTCGCCAGACTGAGCATAGAACAGATTCCTGTGACAGTCGTAGGCCCTGTAACCGTGAGCAAAGTCCAGCTTCAGCCCGTGGTCCGGAGCTCGCTTCCGTTTCTGGCCTGCCGGCAGTTCGGCCTGCAGGCTGGCTTTGAGGCCGCTGGCCAGCTGGGCCTTGTCTACGAATCGGTCGTAGTTCACCTGACCAGTTGCAGGGAATTGCTCGGATAATCATGGATAACAATCGGATAATCGGGGATAACAATCGAATAATCATGGATAACAATCGGATAATCGGGGATAACAATCGAATAATCATGGATAACAATCGGATAATCGGGGATAACAATCGAATAATCAGGAATAACAATCGGATAATCAGGGATAACAATCGGATAATCATGGATAACAATCGGATAATCATGGATAACAATCGGATAGTCATGGATAACAATCGAATAATCAGGAATAACAATCGGATAGTCATGGATAACAATCGGATAGTCATGGATAACAATTGGATAATTATGGATAACTATCGGAAAATTATGGATAACAATCGGATAATCAGGGATAACAAATCGAATAATCATGGATAACAATAGAATAATCATAGATAACAATCGGATAATCATAGATAACAAATCGGATAATCATAGATAACAAATCGGATAATCATGGATAACAACTCGGATAATCATAGATAACAAATCGGATAATCATGGATAACAAATCGGATAATCATGGATAACAAATCGGATAATCATAGATAACAAATCGGATAATCATGGATAACAACTCGGATAATCATAGATAACAACTCGGATAATCATGGATAACAACTCGGATAGCTCACCTGCTTCTCAGCTTCCACATCGGAGTCCAGCCCGCCAGCAGCTGAGGAGTCGGTGTCGCTGCCTTCTGAGCCGGAGTCCAGATACGCTGAGCTCTGTCCGACGCCGTCCGTCAGGGCGCCGACGCCAGCCACATCATCGCCGCCTTCGCTGACGAGGCGCCACTGGAAGACGGCGTGGTCGGCGCCGCCGATGCTGACCAGAGTGCAGCCGTCCTGCAGCCAGCGCACATTGGTCACGTGGGCGGAATGGCCAACGTAGCGACGAAAGTTCGAGCCCTTCCTAGTTGATGGATAGCGGAACAGCTTCACCAGGCCGAAGTCGTCTCCGGTGGCCAGCACCTGCGGGTTCGGTTGGCAACAAGGATATTGATAACGTGTGTTTTGATTGGCTCAGACTGAGTGTTAACTGAACACGTGTGTGTTTTGATTGGCTCAGGCTAAATGATAACTGAACACGTGTGTGTTTTGATTGGCTCAGGCTAAATGATAACTGAACACGTGTGTGTTTTGATTGGCTCAGGTTGAATGATAACTGAACACGTGTGTGTTTTGATTGGCTCAGGTTGAATGCTAACTGAACACGCGTGTTTTGATTCATTGAGAATCGTTTGAGCTGCGTCTAAAGCGCATATCTGCATCACTTTATAAGTTAGAATCGGTCTATGACAACTCTATTTAGTCTCTTTAACTCTTTAACGATTCTGCAACCCCCAGAGTCGTCCAGAGTCGCAAGAGTCACTAGTGAGTTGTTTGCAATCACTCTTTAGCTATTCTTGTCACGGTAACGTATTCAACGGGCATTACAGTGTATTACAAATGCTCAAAAGAGCAATTAGAGGCGGTAATTACATCATTGCCTCATAAAGTGGTATATAATTAGCAAATATAATCACCTCATGCTCAAAGTTGACGTCTACAGCGTTGACATCGTTAGTATCGGTGTACTTCTCCCAAATACCTTTAACACAATCGCCCAGGACGCCTGTCCAGGTGCGCCACTTGATAGTCTCAATCTCGGCCGCTCGAACCACCTGTTTGCCAGCTTTAAAAAAGGAAAAGTGAAAATTTCAAGTGAAAAATGCGATTTTTGCGTTTTTTCCTGTGTACACTACTGTAAGTAGCAAAATTAGCAAGCATATTTACCCGGCGCTTTAAAAACCAGATGCTCAGCCGCGCCGGAATTAGTCTGAATGTACTGACTGTCCTCGGACCAATCCAGGTGGGTGATGAAGCTGGAATTGCCGCGGCATTCGCCGACTTTCTTTAACTTTTGCTGCACGTCGTAGATGTCCACGAAATTGTCGTTTGACCCGACGGCCAGGAACTTGCCGTCGGGGCTGAACTTCATCTCGTGAAGAACCTCCTTGCGTTCCTTGGCCGAGAACAGCTCGACTAAGTCTCTGCGATTGACAGGGTGATTGCAGGGAATGGTGCAGGGGTGACTGAAAAGAAAGGTGCAGGGTTGACTGAAGGGAGTGATGCAGGGGTGACTGAAGGAATGATGCAGAGGTGACTGAAGGGAATGATGCAGGGGTGACTGAAGGTAGTGATGCAGAGGTGACTGAAGGGAATGATGCAGGGGTGACTGAAAGGAATGATGCAGAGGTGACTGAAGGGAATGATGCAGGGGTGACTGAAGGGAGTGATGCAGGGATGACTGAAGGGAATGATGCAGGGGTGACTGAAGGGAATGATGCAGAGGTGACTGAAGGGAATGATGCAGGGGTGACTGAAAGGAATGATGCAGAGGTGACTGAAGGGAATGATGCAGGGGTGACTGAAGGGAGTGATGCAGGGATGACTGAAGGGAGTGATACAGAGGTGACTGAAGGGAGTGATGCAGAGGTGACTGAAGGGAGTGATGCAGGGGTGACTAAAGGAATGATGCAGGGGTGACTGAAGGGAGTGATGCAGAGGTGACTGAAGGGAGTGATGCAGGGATGACTGAAGGGAGTGATGCAGGGATGACTGAAGGGAGTGATACAGAGGTGACTGAAGGGAGTGATGCAGGGGTGACTGAAGGAATGATGCAGGGGTGACTGAAGGGAATGATGCAGGGGTGACTGAAGGGAGTGATGCAGAGGTGACTGAAGGGAATGATGCAGGGGTGACTGAAGGGAGTGATGCAGGGATGACTGAAGGTAGTGATACAGAGGTGACTGAAGGGAGTGATGCAGGGATGACTGAAGGGAGTGATACAGAGGTGACTGAAGGGAGTGATGCAGGGATGACTGAAGGGAGTGATGCAGAGGTGACTGAAGGGAGTGATGCAGGGGTGACTGAAGGAATGATGCAGGGGTGACTGAAGGGAATGATGCAGGGGTGACTGAAAGGAATGATGCAGAGGTGACTGAAGGGAATGATGCAGGGGTGACTGAAGGGAGTGATGCAGGGATGACTGAAGGGAGTGATGCAGGGATGACTGAAGGGAGTGATGCAGAGGTGACTGAAGGGAGTGATGCAGGGATGACTGAAGGGAGTGATGCAGGGGTGACTGAAAGGAATGATGCTGGGGTGACTGAAGCAGCCCTCACCTGGTCCTAAACACGGTGAACCCGCCATCAATGAATCCGCAGGCGATGAGGCTGCCATCCTCGTTAAACGCGCAGGAGCGGGCCTTCCGATCCAGGCGCGCCTTCTGCTGGCAGTCCCTGTTGCCGGCGTGCCAGATGCGCAGAGTCTGATCGTCAGAGGCGGTGGCAAACACGGGCTTCTTGGGGTGGGGGGCCAGCGCCCACAGCTCGCCTTCGCTGTGGCTCTGCACCAGCACAGCCGGCCTGTCCAGTTGTTCCGTTCCAATTTCTAGAATTTCGCCGTCCTGGGTGCCAGCAAGGACAGCCGAGCCGCGCCAGTCCACCGAGCGAACGGCGATGCCGGGATAGCCGGCCGGGGTGTCGGCGAGGCGGATTACGGAGAGCGGCTGCATCTGGGAGTCGTACAGCCTCACGCAGCCGTCCTTGCCGCCGGAGGCGAAACCGGCGTCGCAGGAGGTTAAACAGAAGGCCGGGCCCTGAGGATTGGTTGGCGGATGCAGGGTGGAAGGGGTGATGAATGCAGGGTGGAAGGGACGGGTGAATGCAGGGTGGGACGGGTGAATGCAGGGTGGAAGGGACGGGTGAATGCAGGGTGGAAGGGGTGATGAATGCAGGGTGGAAGGGGTGATGAATGCAGGGTGAAAGGGGTGGTGAATGCAGGGTGAAAGGGTGAATGCAGGGTGAATGCAGGGTGAAAGGGGTGGTGAATGCAGGGTGAAAGGGGTGGTGAATGCAGGGTGAAAGGGGTGGTGAATGCAGGGTGAAAGGGGTGGTGAATGCAGGGTGAAAGGGTGAATGCAGGGTGAATGCAGGGTGAAAGGGGTGGTGAATGCAGGGTGAAAGGGGTGGTGAATGCAGGGTAAAAGGGGTGGTGAATGCAGGGTGAAAGGGGTGGTGAATGCAGGGTGAAAGGGTGAATGCAGGGTGAATGCAGGGTGAAAGGGGTGGTGAATGCAGGGTGAAAGGGGTGGTGAATGCAGGGTGAAAGGGGTGGTGAATGCAGGGTGAAAGGGGTGGTGAATGCAGGGTGGAAGGGGTGATGAATGCAGAGTGAAAGGGGTGGTGAATGCAGGGTGGAAGAGGCGGTGAATGCAGGGAAGAAGAGGCGTTGAATGCAGGGTGGAAGGAGCGGTGAATGCAGGGTGGAAGGAGCGGTGAATGCAGGGTGGAAGGAGCGGTGAATGCAGGGTGGAAGGAGCGGTGAATGCAGGGTGGAAGGAGCGGTGAATGCAGGGTGGAAGGAGCGGTGAATGCAGGGTGGAAGGAGCGGTGAATGCAGGGTGGAAGGAGCGGTGAATGCAGGGTGGAAGGAGCGGTGAATGCAGGGTGGAAGGAGCGGTGAATGCAGGGTGGAAGGAGCGGTGAATGCAGGGTGGAAGGAGCGGTGAATGCAGGGTGGAAGGAGCGGTGAATGCAGGGTGGAAGGAGCGGTGAATGCAGGGTGGAAGGAGCGGTGAATGCAGGGTGGAAGGAGCGGTGAATGCAGGGTGGAAGGAGCGGTGAATGCAGGGTGGAAGGAGCGGTGAATGCAGGGTGGAAGGAGCGGTGAATGCAGGGTGGAAAGAGCGGTGAATGCAGGTGGAAGGCTGCACCAGTGGCCAACTCACGCTATGCATTTTGGCCAGCACCCGTTCCAGGTTGTTGCCATTCCACACATAGATATCGCCTGCCATTGTGGCAGCATAGGTGGTGCCGCCGGGTCCAAAGGCCAGGGAGAACATTGTCTGGATCTCCCCAACCTTGCCGAAGATGCCCTTCTTACTGGACAGACTGTTACCAGACAGTGTCCAAAATTTGATGTGCTTCACACCGCAGCTGACAATGAGGTTGGGGTCGCTTGGGCTGAATTGGCAGTCAAACACGCGGTCTGTGTGACCCCTGTTGGTGCTGACAATTTTGCCTTTCTGCCAGTTCCACACAGTGATTGTGGCCACTGGGTCCAGTCCAATGCTTACTAGGAGCTAAAATTGGAAGGTTCATAGATTCATTCAACTACTGATTAGCAGAAAGTTAGGGACATGTGCAGAAAAAAAATGGACATACTCTTTGTTAACTTACTTCTCCTGTGCTATTAAAAGATAGAATACCAACTCCATGTTGATGGTTTGCAGTTAGCAAGGACACAACTTCAGAATTGGTTGTGTTCCAAATGCAAATCTTCGGCTCCTTGCCAACTTGTCCAGTGGCAGCAAGAATTTTTTGCGGATGTAGGACCAAGCTAAAATTAGTTAATATCAAATTAAAAAACCATTGCATTAAAGAATAAACAAAAATCAAGTCTAATGAATATTTTACTATTCTTTTTTAAATTGGTTATATTTATTATAAAATATTGGCCTAAAACTATTGAAGACCAATCAAAATATTTTACAAGCTACAAATTTATTTAAAGCTTAAAATTGTGCTTTTTTTAATTATTTAAAAAAGATTGAACAATTGTTTTAAGTAAAACATTTGTTTATAATATTATATGAAGTTGGTGATTATGTGAATTTCAAAACTATATGCGTTTAGAATGCAATATAAGTTTGTATACAGTTCTAATTAAGTATCTTTTACTTGCATTGGCTATATCCAATTAGCAAAAAGATTTAAGGATATGCTTTTTAATACTTATATGTGAAAATTGTATTTGGAACCAGAGTTTAAAAATCACTGAATTACCTGACGATATCGTCATCGTGTCCAAGAAAGTAACGCTGTGTTTTTTCCTCAGCATTTAGTACAATACCAACGCCAGCTACAAAATATACAATCTCATCTCGAGCATTGTATAACGCATTGTTTCGACATTGGTGGGATCGATAACCATACACCCATTCTAGTCGAAGGTGATTTGTGGGTAATGAAGACATTAAAGTTTTTTTGGATATATATTATCTTCTTAAAGCATACGACGGTTATTATGAGCTCATTATGGGATATTATGGGAAATGTGACCAATGTGACCTCAGGAATTCCTGAAAAACGACGCTGTTAAAAAATTGTGCGACAAAAACAGCATGCCTAAAAAGCATTAAAAATTAAGAGTTTCAAGAAATGAGTATACTATTTCGTAACATTCTGACAGTTTTTACATCATTTATACACAGTATACTATATGTTTTTATCACATTTTGTTAATCATAACACCACCGGAAAATTGCATCTATAAACTGTTTTTACTGATTCAGTAATCATCAAATTTATCAGGTTTATTTGCATGTACAGTTTTGCTATTGAGTAAGTTACATTTGCCGTCCGAGGTACTTTTTACTCAAGTGAAAATCAAGGATCACTAGCAGCTAGTATATCTACTAGTGTACTGCTAGTGGTCCTTGGTGGAATTCGAGAGCGACGCACACACAGACCGTACCAGTATACATGTAGAGACCAGTAATATGTCAAATC
The DNA here is from genome assembly GCA_002269645.1 of Macrostomum lignano. NCBI lineage: Eukaryota > Metazoa > Platyhelminthes > Macrostomidae > Macrostomum > Macrostomum lignano. The sequence goes on along the minus strand of NIVC01000799.1, from coordinate 76,166 downwards.
GATCATGTCTCTGACGTTTTCTTGTTTGTATGGTTGCCTGACTTTATCAACATGGATGTATCCCCCTAAAAGGTTTCATTTTTTACATTATTTAAACACACTTTTTATTGTCTCGTCCTACGTACATCACATGTGTGGTAGATTTTTTACGAGGATGTGTCCTTTTTTCGAAATGAATCTTATACATTGAGTCAGCAATGTCAGATTCCGAATGCACAATGGACCAAGGTTGGTTGTGATCTGCTGGACTTCAATGGCGACAAGGGGCTATTAGTCGAATTACGGCCGCTATTACAGCAACTGGATCGAACTGGCAAAGTTATAGATCAACAGTCTGGAGCTCAGGTGATTGCTCGCATAAAGTCGATGTTCGCCAGGTTCGTTATCGTCGAAGAACTGATCAGTGATAATGGTCTCCCATTCAGCTGGTTTAAGTTTCAAGAGTTTGCTGCACAGTTTGATTTCGTGCACACGCGCTCGTCCGGATATGCACAATTCAACGGGATGGCTGAGAAGGCAGTCAAACAGGCAAAGAGTATCCTGAGGAAGTCCTATTAGCCCGAAATTGCGCTAATGGAATATCCAGCTTCACCAATTAGCGTGGTACGAGCACCAGTCCCAGCGAGCTGATCATGCTCGGTCGCTTGATTCGGACGAAGCTGCCAGCATATGAGAAGGCGCTGCTAAAAGACAGAACTTACAAGAAGGGAAACGGATTCTCCAAGCCGAGCCGAGAGCCGAGCCGAGTAGGCAAGCCGACCTGGACCATCCGCACCAACTGCTGACTCAAAGCGGCAGGGAGCTGATTCGCAATCGCCAGGGCCTCAGCAATCCACTGCTGAAGCCGAAGAAGTACAGTTAGCGGCCCAGGCGGCTCCGGCCGGCGATGAATCGGCGGCATCAGATTTGCCTGGAGAGCCACTGCGCCGCTCTGCTAGGGCCACCCAGGGCTACAGGTATGACTTGTGAGTGATACGAACAGTAAATTTTGATGTTTTTTCAAGGACTGTTACATGAGCTTTCAAGACAAATATTAGCGTTAAACCGACCGACTTTGTTGCTGAGAAAAATATTCCAAATATTTTTTATTCCCTGTTCAAATCGAATGATTCCTGCCTCCATTTCTCTTAGTGCTCCTTTGTGAGCCTGGAGTGAAATGAGTGTTAGCCATCCAACCCTCGCGCTGTACATTGTGCCGCCTTTGTGCGCTAAGAATGAAATATTACGAAAGCGATAATTCGTTCGAGTAATTGATTTTAATTCCTTTCAATTTTTTTGCTATATCAGAAGAGAGATGTCAGTGATGTATTTGTAATTGTATTTTTATCGTACGCTCACCCGCACCCCCAATCATCCCGCACCCCAATCATGTACGTTTGCTATCGATTGCTATCGAAGGCAGTTTAGACTAAATTGGTTGCTGGTTTTCTGCACAAGTCCATGACAAACCATGTCTTTCGGCTTGGCTCGTTTCCGCTGCGTATGTTGCACCAAACTGAACGCAAAAAGGATATATAATACATTTACATTTAAAACTGACAAATTAAATAGAAAGTGCCGTTTTGAAAGTCCTGAAGTTTGCGCGGTGTTTTGATAGCACCAGCATGCAATATTACGAATATGTTGCTGTCTTATCCAAGTTAAACGAATTCATCGCGTGATATTTTATCGAATAAATCTTTTGGCATACATTTTCAATTCGCAAGTTACTGCATGACAGCTGATTCCAAAACCTAGTTTATGAGTGCATTTTGTAATCCGAAATGATGCAGATGTAATTTAAATACCAAGAAAGTTCGTCACAGTCCACTTATCTGCAATATTCTGCCTTTTCACCCTGATCTGATCTCTGATTTAATACGGATTTAAAGATTCAACAGCATCCGCCATAGGCGTAGGGGGCAGTGAGGCCATGCCCCCCCCCACTTTTTAAAATGGGGGGGGGGGCAGTAAAGGTATCTGGCCCCTCCACATTTTAAATGTAAAATGTAGAATTCTTGCTTATTTTTGGTTTTTGCTGCTTTGCATGAATGCATTTTGCTGCAGGGCGATAAAACATAGCGTCTGCAGCGCCAAAATGAGTGCCTGCGACGCTAAAATGAGTGCCTGTGGCGCTAAAATGAGTGCCTGTGGCGCTAAAATGAGTGCCTGCAGCGCTAAAATGAGTGCCTGTGGCGCTAAAATGAGTGCCTGTGGCGCTAAAATGAGTGCCTGCAGCGCTAAAATGAGTGCCTGTGGCGCTAAAATGAGTGCCTGTGGCGCTAAAATGAGTGCCTGCAGCGCTAAAATGAGTGCCTGCGACGCTAAAATGAGTGACTGCAGCGCTAAAATGAGTGCCTGCGGCGCTATATAAAATGAGTGCTGACAAGATGGATTCTGAAAATAATCGGTACATGATAATGTGCATTTTCCATATAAAAAATCTAACTCGACGGGGGTGTGCGCCCTGTGCGCCCCCCCCCCCCTAAATCCGTCACTGAACCTGCCCCCCCAGTTTTTGAAACGTTCCTACGCCTATGACATCCGCTCCACCCATCGCGCGGTCAAAAGTGATGAGAAAAGCAGAATAAAAAGTTGACTGTTTATTCTGCAGATACAACTGCAAAAGAAAATGGAGATTGAACGGGAGTCATCGCCACACGCGGTGAGTAGAGCCGAGTGTACTTATTACCAATTATTTAAAATTTAAGATCTGTAAGTTAAATACGATATTACTGTAACAATACCTGTCTTTGAGTGCAGTAAAGCAATTTTGGGATAAAATATTGTGAAGTAGCATTTTTGAGGGACGTACGGCATTTGGCATTTGGCAATTGCCTGCTTCACGGTCACGCGTACATTGGCTGACGTTCGACTCCAGCAAGAGATACAACTTCTCTGTTGCCTCCAATCCAAATGATAATCTTATCCTCAAGCACTCTCTGCGATCAAATGCTGACGAGAAAAGAATCTAAATCTGTTGGTAAGCACCCAATGCACATGGCTACCAACTAAAAGTAAAAAAACAAACAAGAAAGAAGGGAGGGATCCGAAGACATTTTCCTGGGGTTGCCTTCTACCTTTTCTTGAGTTGTACTAATTCAATAATTACTTCAAACACACCCCACGTGACAGAACTCTGAGGCGACTCGCCAGTCTCAACAGCACTCCTCTGAGCATCCGAGCAATAATGAGTTGTGGGAGGAGCAGCAGCCGTTGCTAAGCGAGACGCAGACGCAGAGCCTATTAGTAGAGCCAGTCGTCAAGCTGCGATGCGTCATGTACCTGCTGAGCCTGGTCGCTGTCGGATTCATAACTTCTCTCATTGAAACCGAGGAGTTCAAAAAGTCGAACTGTCACCAAAATCGGACATTGACATACGAATCGACCGTTACAAAATTCGAGCGAACTTTCAGTCCAAACGAGTGGGTCTGCTGGACAGTTAAGAATGCCTATTCAATCTCGGCTATCGGCGTGATTTTCTACCTGGAGAAGTTCGTGTTCAGTCAGAGCACAATTCCCAGGGCAAGCATGCCGCATCCGTTAGGAAATCATCGCATCGTATTAACCAATGTTCTCAGCTACATAAAAGCCCCCAAGAACATGAGAAGCTACCCGTCCGGACTGTTCCTGATCACCTTCATCATTTTCGCAGTCTCGCTGTGCCTCTGCGGCGCAGTGGAGATTGTGTGCGGCATTGTTGACGCCGCGGACGGCAACCCGCAGATGCAGCTGGCCGAACTGTTTCGGCGCCTTCTGCTGGTGATTTTCTGCTTGCTGCAGACGCGACTGTTTGTCGTTCACCGACGCCATTCGGTCCAGTGGAAGCTGTCGGCCACCTGGCTCTGCGGCTGCCATCTACTAGGCATGAACATCGCCTCCTGGTTCTTCTACGTTGGCCTGGAAATCCGGCAGATCGGACCTGCCTGCGCGGAGAACGCGTCAGTTTTGAAAGACTCGTACTGCGAAAGGCATCACATAACAAGGTTTATCGAGTTGCTCTACCCATTCGGTATTGAGTACTACGTAATGGGGGCATTTCTCGCTTACACCCTATTGGCCAACACCAGCCGTCTCGTGCTGCTTCTACGCAGCCACATTAGCGAGCTGACTGGCAGCGCGGATCGAGCTCTGGGCACTAGGATTCGCTCTCTGCTCCGGCAGAGCTCTGAGCAGGATGCCGGTGGCCACGCTAGGAGTTCCGATTTCAGCATTATTCGCAGACACTCATTTAGCTTTGCTCTGGGCCTAGGATTTGTCGTGCTGTCACTAACTGTGTCTATTTTTGCTTCGAGCATTAAAGATGGACAAGAAACAGACCTGGAAAGCAGAGCAAAATGCGCATTTTACTGCACCCTGGTAATTCTATATAGCAGCAGCCTTGCGTGCACGAAGGTACTGCTGCAGTCGTTGAACAAGGCTAATAGAGCTCAATTTGAAGCAACTCACCTCACCGACCGGCTGCTATTGTGGCTGGGCGCTGCCGCAATCGTCGTAAACGATTCGTACAACTTATGGACTACGTGGACAACTGTACAGTCGGAGACGGGACTTTTGCTGGCTAACAGCATCCTGCTGGGCAGCGCCTGCTTGCTGAACATTGTCCAGAGCCTGGCGCAGGTCTACGCAGTGGAATGCGCGCTACTGAGAAAGTTCTACACATCCAGCCAGCAGGGCAGAGCCGCCCGAGCCCTGCTCAACGTGCTCATCTCGTTAAACATAGCCGAATGGCTCATCAACACTGTGTGCTTCAGCATGTTCTTCCCCGACCAGACGCGAGCAGGGCTGGTGCTGTCCTGCGTAGCAATACCCCTACAGGTGTTCTTCCGCTTCCACTCGGCCGCCTGCATCCACGAGTTCAAGCGGCACTGCGAAGCTCGATCGTCGGACGCCGACAGAGGCTCCGGTGGAAACCAGGGCGACCTGGAGCTGGCCTTCCCAACGATGGCGTCCTTGATGGACTCGATACAGGAGCATCGTACAGGACGACAGTGAAGTGGAGTAAGACTGACAGGACTGTTACCACACTGACAAGTTGCCTGCTGTGTGCTGCAATCGATCCAATATTATTATTTTATATTTAATTCCGAAATTGGCAAATAGATTTTACTGTCGATTTTACGGTCGATTCGTACTACACTACTGCCAGTGGCACATATAGAAAGTTTCAATTGGAATGCCTCCACGTCTTCGATATATCCAACTGTTTTTAATAGTTCGGTAGAAAATTAGATTATTCGCTAAATTGAGAAGCAACCCAATTCAGTATTTTAGATTGTCAATTGACAAGCTTTGACAGCTAAAGCGGCAAAACTCACCTCAGATAAGCGCTTATCTGTGCACAAGAGCAGATAAGTTCAAACAGAAGCCAAATCTCTCGCAGCGGATGCCGCTGAGTAAACCCAGTCTGATTGACAGGCTTGCAAACAGTTTCAATACTTGACTGAAAGAAGTTCAATTCCCTTTTTCTGAAAGAATTAAATATTGCTGCATTACTTTCTGCCTTTTTAGGATAGATAGATAGATAGATAGATAGATAGATAGATAGATAGATGATAGATAGATAGATAGATGATAGATAGATAGATAGATAGATAGATAGATAGATAGATAGATAGATAGATAGATAGATAGATAGATAGATAGATAGATAGATAGATAGATAGATAGATAGATAGATAGATAGATAGATAGATAGATAGATAGATAGATAGATAGATAGATAGATAGATAGATAGATAGATAGATAGATAGATAGATAGATAGATAGATAGATAGATAGATAGATAGATAGATAGATAGATAGATAGATAGATAGATAGATAGATAGATAGATAGATAGATAGATAGATAGATAGATAGATAGATAGATAGATAGATAGATAGATAGATAGATAGATAGATAGATAGATAGATAGATAGATAGATAGATAGATAGATAGATAGATAGATAGATAGATAGATAGATAGATAGATAGATAGATAGATAGATAGATAGATAGATAGATAGATAGATAGATAGATAGATAGATAGATAGATAGATAGATAGATAGATAGATAGATAGATAGATAGATAGATAGATAGATAGATAGATAGATAGATAGATAGATAGATAGATAGATAGATAGATAGATAGATAGATAGATAGATAGATAGATAGATAGATAGATAGATAGATAGATAGATAGATAGATAGATAGATAGATAGATAGATAGATAGATAGATAGATAGATAGATAGATAGATAGATAGATAGATAGATAGATAGATAGATAGATAGATAGATAGATAGATAGATAGATAGATAGATAGATAGATAGATAGATAGATAGATAGATAGATAGATAGATAGATAGATAGATAGATAGATAGATAGATAGATAGATAGATAGATAGATAGATAGATAGATAGATAGATAGATAGATAGATAGATAGATAGATAGATAGATAGATAGATAGATAGATAGATAGATAGATAGATAGATAGATAGATAGATAGATAGATAGATAGATAGATAGATAGATAGATAGATAGATAGATAGATAGATAGATAGATAGATAGATAGATAGATAGATAGATAGATAGATAGATAGATAGATAGATAGATAGATAGATAGATAGATAGATAGATAGGTAGATAGATAGATAGATAGATAGATAGATAGATAGATAGATAGATAGATAGATAGATAGATAGATAGATAGATAGATAGATAGATAGATAGATAGATAGATAGATAGATAGATAGATAGATAGATAGATAGATAGATAGATAGATAGATAGATAGATAGATAGATAGATAGATAGATAGATAGATAGATAGATAGATAGATAGATAGATAGATAGATAGATAGATGATATATAGATAGATAGATAGATAGATAGATAGATAGATAGATAGATAGATAGATAGATAGATAGATAGATAGATAGATAGATAGATAGATAGATAGATAGATAGATAGATAGATAGATAGATAGATAGATAGATAGATAGATAGATAGATAGATAGATAGATAGATAGATAGATAGATAGATAGATAGATAGATAGATAGATAGATAGATAGATAGATAGATAGATAGATAGATAGATAGATAGATAGATAGATAGATAGATAGATAGATAGATAGATAGATAGATAGATAGATAGATAGATAGATAGATAGATAGATAGATAGATAGATAGATAGATAGATAGATAGATAGATAGATAGATAGATAGATAGATAGATAGATAGATAGATAGATAGATAGATAGATAGATAGATAGATAGATAGATAGATAGATAGATAGATAGATAGATAGATAGATAGATAGATAGATAGATAGATAGATAGATAGATAGATAGATAGATAGATAGATAGATAGATAGATAGATAGATAGATAGATAGATAGATAGATAGATAGATAGATAGATAGATAGATAGATAGATAGATAGATAGATAGATAGATAGATAGATAGATAGATAGATAGATAGATAGATAGATAGATAGATAGATAGATAGATAGATAGATAGATAGATAGATAGATAGATAGATAGATAGATAGATAGATAGATAGATAGATAGATAGATAGATAGATAGATAGATAGATAGATAGATAGATAGATAGATAGATAGATAGATAGATAGATAGATAGATAGATAGATAGATAGATAGATAGATAGATAGATAGATAGATAGATAGATAGATAGATAGATAGATAGATAGATAGATAGATAGATAGATAGATAGATAGATAGATAGATAGATAGATAGATAGATAGATAGATAGATAGATAGATAGATAGATAGATAGATAGATAGATAGATAGATAGATAGATAGATAGATAGATAGATAGATAGATAGATAGATAGATAGATAGATAGATAGATAGATAGATAGATAGATAGATAGATAGATAGATAGATAGATAGATAGATAGATAGATAGATAGATAGATAGATAGATAGATAGATAGATAGATAGATAGATAGATAGATAGATAGATAGATAGATAGATAGATAGATAGATAGATAGATAGATAGATAGATAGATAGATAGATAGATAGATAGATAGATAGATAGATAGATAGATAGATAGATAGATAGATAGATAGATAGATAGATAGATAGATAGATAGATAGATAGATAGATAGATAGATAGATAGATAGATAGATAGATAGATAGATAGATAGATAGATAGATAGATAGATAGATAGATAGATAGATAGATAGATGATACATTTCCTCACTAATCGAACTTGACAGCCCACTAACAGCTGGTGCAGCCGCAGCTCGGAGGCCCCGCAACGCAGATTCCGCTTGGCCGCATTGCATACGAGTACGAAACCTGACACCTCGAGCAGCAGCGACTCTTGGCTCCGAGCCACGCCGGTCCAAACCTACAATTTCCCTGTCAGCCAAAGGCCTGCAGAATTATCACACCAACGCGAGTTCCCTCAAGCCCAAGTATTTCTGAGCAAAGCGACCCGCTAGTCAAATTCTGGAGAAATTCTATCCGATTGAAACTGAACTGCGGCGATAATTCGCTCAATTTTTTGTTAATAATCAACATTCCGTGTGTGTTGAGCGGTTGAGATGGTGCTCAAAATTTTACTCATCTTCATTATCACAGAGAGCAGAGACAAGAAAAGTAACGGAAGAGGAGTGGGGAGAGAGTGGGAGAGAGGAGAAGGAGAGAGAAGAGAAGAGAGGAGAGAGTGGAGAGAGAGGAGAAGAGAGGAGAGAGTGGAGAGAGAGGAGAGAGAGGAGAGAAGGGAGAAGAGAGGAGAGAGAAGAGAGAAGAGAGAGGAGAGAGGAGAGAGGACAGAGAAGAGAGAGGAGAGAGAGAGTAGAGAGGAGAGAGAGGAGAGAAGGGAGAAGAGAGGAGAGAGAAGAGAGAAGAGAGAGGAGAGAGGAGAGAGGACAGAGAAGAGAGAGGAGAGAGAGAAGGGAGAAGTGAGGAGAGAGAGAAGGGAGAAGTGAGGAGAGAGAGAAGGGAGAAGTGAGGAGAGAGAGAAGGGAGAAGTGAGGAGAGAGTAGAGAGGAGAGAGGAGAGAGGAGAGAGAAGAGGAGAGGAGAGAGTGGAGAGAGAGGAGAGAGTGAGAGAGAGGGGGGAGAGAGGAGAGAGACGAGAGGAGAGAGGAGAGAGGAGAGAGGAGAGAGGAGAGAGGAGAGAAAAGAGGAGAGGAGAGAGTGGAGAGAGAGGAGAGAGAGGAGAGAAGGGAGAAGAGAGGAGAGAGAAGAGAGGAGAGAGGAGAGAGAAGAGGAGAGGAGAGAGTGGAGAGAGAGGAGAGAGAGAGGGGAATGAATAAAATTGAGAGGGAGTTGAATGCAGCACAGCTGGATAATTAAAAGCTGAATAAGGAAGTGGGACTAAGGGACTCAATGCACAACAGCTAATCTGAGCAGGAAAGCTTCACAGAGCACGCAGAGCTCCAGAATCAGCAAACCACCTCGGCTTCAATCGAAACTACCAGAGAGAAAAAAATGGCGGCAGTTCCACATGCTTGCTAAAAAATAGTAAAGTGGAAATCAAGTTGCAGTGGAATCGGGGACATCGCTAATCTAGCCATATGCCCATGAATATAATCGCATATTTGTCTATATAGAGTCTGGAGATAGGTCTCATTTAGGTTCTGATTCTAAAATTGACACTAATTAAAAATATTACACCTTTCCCAATCTGTTTCAACAAAACCGACCTGCAATTTAGAGGAGTCAAGCAGATAACAATTTGCACTGAGCCGAATATTAGTGATATTGACTTTCAATGCCAATATGTTTGAAGTTTGCCCAACTGCTATAGTTCTTGGAGGTTTCCAATCCACGCCATTTTGATTGAGTAGTCCTTGAAAAAACTCTGAGACAGATGGTCGCTGAGAGTGGGGTTGCTTCGCTATATGCGGATAAATGGGATTCCCTGCGTTGTTGGCCCTCGCCTAGTAGGCATAAAGTCTTGTGTTGCGTGAGCTGCCTTCGAAAACGCGTGAGCACAGATTGAGAATAGCGATTTTCGACCGGTGCCACAAGAAGCGTCGTAAATTTTTTTTCGTCGGAGGAGAAGGGGACTGTCGAGGAACAGAACTTGGCAGCCGAAAATTTATATTTTATGCTCTCGGAGTTATTGCCGAGCGCTTGCGAACTTAATTAAAACTCTAAGCATAAATTTGAGCTCTGCTTATTGTTGAGTTCTCTACAACTGGTCATAAAGTTTGGGCTTTGAGTTTTCCTATCATTAATTGATACCGTGGTGCCAAGCCAACCAGCACGGCGGTGACCTATGCTGCTGCTCGGCCTGGATTAACTCAAGTGGAAACCAAATTTTTGCTTATCGCTGGCCAGCAACGGGAAGCGTCAAAGCAAAGGAAGTGGCGTCATCTTGATGTAGGGAGAAAGAAGAACAAGCGGTCCCGCCCTCGGAGACTGCCTGTCAGGGCCTTAGATACGTCTCTAGCAATGTCAGGAGACCAACAAGAGGGACAGCTCTGATGAAACACTTTGGGGGGGAGGGTTTGAGCAGCTCTTCGACTTTGTAATCACACCGGTTGCTGACTGATATGCCGAGCGTTGGATCGGGTTTGTGGATTATTAATGAATGAATTTATAGATGAATGACTTGATAGGTTCGGGCGCCTGGTTTCCGGTCCAGTGACCGATGGGCCCAGAGACCCATGCTGTGAGGTGGACTGACTAAAAATAAGCTGTGAAACAAAATTGAGAAAATTAATATAAGAACTCATTTCGGCTTGTGGGAGAAAAACTGGGGGAGAGACAGGGAAAAAGACGCAAGGAGACAGGGAGAGAGAAAAAGGGGAAAAGAAAGTGAGAGTGGAGGGGGAGAGACAGGGAGAAAAGTGAGAGTGAAGGGAGAGAGACAGGGAGAAAAGTGAAGGGAGAAGAGACAGGGAGAAAAGTGAGAGTGAAGGGAGAGAGACAGGGAGAAAAGTGAAGGGAGAAGAGACAGGGAGAAAAGTGAGAGTGAAGGGAGAGAGACAGGGAGAAAAGTGAGAGTGGAGGGAGAGAGGCAGGGAGAAAAGTGAGAGTGAAGGGAGAGAGACAGGGAGAAAAGTGAGAGTGAAGGGAGAGAGACAGGGAGAAAAGTGAGAGTGGAGGGAGAGAGGCAGGGAGAAAAGTGAGAGTGAAGGGAGAGAGACAGGGAGAAAAGTGAAGGGAGAGAGGCAGGGAGAAAAGTGAGAGTGAAGGGAGATAGACAGGGAGAAAAGTGAGAGTGAAGGGAGAGAGACAGGGAGAAAAGTGAGAGTGGAGGGAGAGAGGCAGGGAGAAAAGTGAGAGTGAAGGGAGAGAGACAGGGAGAAAAGTGAGAGTGAAGGGAGAGAGACAGGGAGAAAAGTGAGAGTGAAGGGAGAGAGACAGGGAGAAAAGTGAGAGTGAAGGGAGAGAGACAGGGAGAAAAGTGAGAGTGAAGGGAGAGAGACAGGGAGAAAAGTGAGAGTGAAGGGAGAGAGACAGGGAGAAAAGTGAGAGTGAAGGGAGAGAGACAGGGAGAAAAGTGAGAGTGGAGGGAGAGAGGCAGGGAGAAAAGTGAGAGTGAAGGGAGAGAGACAGGGAGAAAAGTGAAGGGAGAGAGGCAGGGAGAAAAGTGAGAGTGAAGGGAGATAGACAGGGAGAAAAGTGAGAGTGAAGGGAGAGAGACAGGGAGAAAAGTGAGAGTGAAGGGAGAGAGACAGGGAGAAAAGTGAGAGTGAAGGGAGAGAGTCAGGGAGAGACAGACAGATAAAGAGACGAGCAGTGAGACAGGCAAAGAGACAGACAGAGACCGCGAGAGCAAGCATTGAGACTTCAGAATGCGTGCCTGCACAAAGCAGAACTGTTGCATTTCAACACAATGGTACTGTATGATTAGACTCAAAAAATCTCTAGCGAAAGTTTTGGCACCGATTGCTTGACTCGGAAGAAAAAGCACGCAGACAAAGAGACAATAATATTGGTACATATTGATTCTGGGGTGTCGCGCGGACCAGCCGTGTTGATGAGGGGGGATATTTAATGAAAAAAATGAATCGAGTCCTCATAGAGACAAGCCTGGCAGTGGGTTTAGCTGGTCTCCGGGTGAAAGGATAAAAAAGCAAGTCCCAAGCGGGTGGGCCCCAAACCCCAATGCCCCCCCCAAAAGCAATGCCCGCAGTGCTTTCACTTCTCTTCAATGCACTCAATTTGAGCAATGACAACTCAGCTGCGCTCAACTGAATTCTCCTAGCGATTGGCATACATGTATATTAATATTATAATCATTGTTATTGTGTAGGTCCACTTTGTTGAGAGGTATAAAAAATTCATTTAATCTATAACCAGACTCCGTGACCAAGTCGGACTGCATTTCTACAATATAGTGTCTCAAATTAAATATGAAAATATGAAACTCTTCTTGTTAGCAAAGTTGGCTGCCAAAAACGGTGTTTAAACAGAGAGTGTTCGAAAATACTATTGCGTGTCAATAGACAGTCGGTTATTAATTACAGATTCGTGTGCGGCATTGGGAAGGGGAGAAAGGCTAGTTGAAAAAAGGGGGAGTGGAGGTGGAGACAGATAAAGACAGAAGGGAGAGAAGAGAAGGTGGAGCATTGGGAAGGGAGAGAAGAGAAGATAGAGCATTGGGAAGGGAGAGAAGAGAAGATAGAGCATTGGGAAGGGAGGGGAGAGAAAATGCTCATAAGCATTGAGAAGGGAGGGGAGAGAAGAAGGTAGAGCATTGAGAAGGGAGGGGAGAGAAGATGGTAGGGCATTGGGAAGGGAGGGGGAGAGAAGAAGGTAGGGCAATGGGAAGGGAGGGGAGAGAAGATGGTAGGGCATTGGGAAGGGAGGGGGAGAGAAGAAGGTAGAGCATTGGGAAGGGAGGGGAGAGAAGATGGTAGAGCATTGGGAAGGGAGGGGAGAGAAGAAGGTAGAGCATTGGGAAGGGAGGGGAGAGAAGAAGGTAGGGCATTGGGAAGGGAGGGGAGAGAAGAAGGTAGAGCATTGGGAAGGGAGGGGAGAGAAGAAGGTAGAGCATTGGGAAGGGAGGGGAGAGAAAATGCTCATAGGCATTGAGAAGGGATGAAAAGAGGTGAGAAGAGTTGAGAAGGGGAGAGTGAAAGAGGGTGAAAGGGAGAGAGACAGAAGCAGAAGAGAGGCAAGACAACGTAGAAAAAGATTAAAAGATAAGCCAGCCCAATATTATTCCCCGAACTGGAAGCCATCCACAGATGAAGTTTTTCACTTCCTGATATCGCTCTCTCTCCCCCAGCCCCTTAGCAACAATAATCCCCGGAGACCATGAGCGCCAGTCTAATTAATGTCCGGCTTGTATGGCACTGGGACAGCCAAATATTTTCAGCTCAAGTTACAACAACTCTGACCGCTATTTGTGTTAATGTATAGTAGCCACCCCCCAGCTAATGTAAAGCTCTAATGCTAGGTAGGCCATTAGGACTAGGTATTGAGTTTCACTCCCCAGTCATTAGATGGGGCAATACGAGAGCCAGAGATCGGAAGCTCGATCTACAGGTTTACTTTGGCTTTGTTCGGGGGGCAGAAAAATTCCATGCAAAAATTCTCTTTAACAGAGAACTCCCATTGTTTGAGGTGTGAATTCCAAGGACTTGCTTGAGTCCTGTTCAATTTCAACCAGTCTCCAGGACTCTGGGAGTCCGGTGACCGAGACTCAGACCATAGTTAATTAATTACTGTGATTCCAATTGTCACAGCTGTGAACTCAGACTGGGAGAACAAATCTGCACTCGAAACTTTTTTATGCTCGTCTGCTTTTTAAAGCTTTAATTTTAGTTGCCTGTACTTTGCCTTTTTCTGCAACCGCTTTCTGGGATTGCGTCTCATCCATATCGCAACATTCTGTCTCATCCCCTCTCATTACCTATCTCATCTTCTGTCTTAACATATTTCTCATCTCTTAGCTCACTATCTCATCCTTTCTCTCATCTCTTACCTGTGTATCTCTCATCTCCAATCTCACCCTCTCTCTCATCCCTTACCTATCTATCTCTCTCATCTCCTATCTCACCCTTTCTCTCATCTCTTACCTGTGTATCTCTCATCTCCAATCTCACCCTCTCTCTCATGTCTTACTTATCTATCTCTCTCATCTCCTATCTCACCCTTTCTCTCATCTCTTACCTGTGTATCTCTCATCTCCAATCTCACCCTCTCTCTCATCCCTTACCTATCAATCTCTCTCATCTCCTATCTCACCCTTTCTCTCATCTCTTACCTGTGTATCTCTCATCTCCAATCTCACCCTCTCTCTCATCCCTTACCTATCCATCTCTCTCATATCTTATCTCACCCTTTCTCTCATATCTTACCTGTGTATCTCTCATCTCCAATCTCACCCTCTCTCTCATCCCTTACCTATCTATCTCTCTCATATCTTATCTCACCTGTGTATCTCTCATCTCTCACTTGTGTATCTCTCATCTCCAATCTCACCCCTCTCTCTCTTCCCTTACCTCTCTATCTCTCTCATCTCATCTTGTAGTAGATTTAGTTCATTGTCAGTCTTGTATAATTTTTTGAGTCCCCTCACGACATTGCTTGAACTTCAACCAACTCAAAGTCACTTTCCCCTCCGGAGACGGCTCTCCAGTCCTCTTGCAAAGCAATTCTCTCCTTTGCTTGCCTCTCCTAGAAGATAAGCTGTCCCTTGTTACCATTGGCCGCGAACTGCTCATCCACCCCACTCCTACTCAACTCCGGGGGGACCCCCTGGGGTGGGTGGCCTCCGGCCCAGTTCGGGCAGCTCGGTGAGATAAATAAATCCTCAGCAGGAGCTGCCGCCACAGCTGTCCAAAGAAATTTTCTTGTGCTGCCAAATCCATCCATCTGCCTTGCATTCTGCTCTGCGCTCGGCTGGGAATTCTACTGCAGCACTGGTGAGCAAACAACTCAATTTGTTTTATTTGCTTCTTCACTTGTGGAGTAGATAACGGGATTGAGAATGGGATTGAGAGTGAAATTAGTTGTTAGATTCTTTGTGAGATTTCGGATGAGATTTCTAAAGAGGGTGAGATTAAGTGTGAGATTAATTTGTGACATTTTGGATGCTACTTAGGGTGAGATTTCGGATCAGCTTGAAGGTGAAATTGAGGGTGAGATTTCGGATGATATTTTGGATGAGAGTGAGGGTGAGATTTTGAATGAGATTGAGGGTGAGATTTTGGGTGAGATTGAGGATGAGACTTCAGATGAGACTTCAGATGAGATTTAGAGTGAGAATTTAGGATGAAATTGAGGGTGAGATTTCAGATGAGATTTAGAGTGAGAATTTAGGATGAGATTAAGGGTGAGATTTCAGATGAGATTTAGAGTGAGAAGTTAGGATGAGATTGAGGGTGAGATTTCGGATGAGGTTTAGGATGAGATTAAGGGTGAAATTTTGAATGACATGAGACTGAGGTTTTGGATGAGACTTTGTATAAGATTAAGATTGAGAAGGAATTGAAACTGAGATCATGGAATCAGAGAGTAGCAACCAAAGCATAATCCACCTGATAATTAGAATGGTCAATTAAAAAATCGCAATGAAAGCTTTTCCACAGCAAATTATTGATCAATCGTCAATAAAAACCGAAGATCGGTAAATCAAATCCCATACTGCCCAAATATTAGATTGTTGACTCCTCAGATTAAACAGGGCCACAGTCCGAGAGGCGTGAAATCCGCCTTCTCGCTGGTGGTCCTGCATCGCAGAATCAGTTGGACTCAGGCCAAACTGTCTGTCTTATTATTATTATTATTCAAAAGTCGCGTGAGCCTCCTAGTAGAAGAAATTAATGGCATAGCAATTTTTATCTTTTAGTGACCCACCGCAGCCCCAGATCGCTATGGGAGCGGTCAGGGGGTGTTTAGAGTGGGGGGGTCGAAGATCCATTCAAGCGGAAACAACGGGACGCGAAGGGCTACTCTCGGGGAGAAATCTCCCCTATATTCCCATATAGCTACAGCTAGGGGGGGACTTAATGGAGACAGTCCCGCCACTGTTGCCGAGAGCCAGACCCCCCCCCCCGCCAAGACCTCATTTCCTATCGAACACAGAGTTGGCAGCCGGCCTGGTGTGGCTGTAATAACGGGGCCAGGGGTAGGGGAACGCGCGGGGAAGCGGTCATCATAAAGCACAGATGAGCATCAGGGAGGTTAAGTCCGAGCTGACAAGATCTGACAGCAACGGTCGGGCAGTTCCGTGTTTGACTTGGCAGTGGCGGTCCGGCTGCCCGCCTTCAAGGCAAGGGCGGCATAAAGTGGACAGTGGGCGAGTTTATTGAACGATTTTCATTAATAACCCCCTTGGCAACCAAATATAAAAGCCAAAGTAGCCTCATCAGACTACCAGTTGCCTTCCAGGCTCTGAGATCTCACAGAGAGCCTCTTCAGCACCGGTTTCCTAACTGCACCCACTTCACTCCCGACCGCGTTAGAACAGGGGACTCAAATAGGGGTGCTTGTGAGCACTGGCTAACAACAATGCCCATCACAGCTAGTGGCCTCGCCTCGGGGGTACTCTGGCAAAAATTCCAATTTCAATTAGAAACAGCCAAAGCGCCCCAGATTCTGTCAACAACACACCAAAAGCTCTGTTGCTAAGTCTCCGAATTTGTCAAATAAAACAGGGGGTTCAGTTCTAGGAAATGATGAGTTCTGAGCCTTAGCAGAAGATGATGCTTGAGATGCAGCGCCGGAGTCTGCATTTGACAGCTTATACTGTTGCGTCACCGAAAAATGAACGCAATCTCGCAATCTTTGTCGGCTGCGGTCTCTGGGCAGAACCGGAGTCGTGTAGACATTGTATAATAGCAAAAAATGCGATTCCTTGCGCAAATATTGATTACAAATTCCCAGGAAAAAACCCTTAAAGAAGTTAAAAGAATTCCCAAAACCTAACGCCAGATGTGCCGCAGTGAAGCCTCTCCTTGCTCTCAGTCTGACCCTCCGTGGCTCCGACTCGGCTTTATCAGTATAGGGTTGTCAATCAAAGTAGAAACGGCTGGGGAGCTGGGAAAATAAAATGGGGTGGCGGGAGTGAAGAACTTCCGTGATTGAGAGCTCCGGTTCTGTGCCGTTGGCAGCAAGATCCGTCAAACAATAGCAAACAAAAGAGGCCTTGGAAACAGCGTGTCCCAGATAAGGCAGTAATTATCAGTTGAGTTAAGATTTTTGTCAGCATTGTTTAATATTTGATTGGGCTTGAAGCAGAAGAATTAACAGATTAGAGACTTGGAGAGAGGGCGAGAGATAAGGGAGGGGAGGCATAGCAAAGGCGGGAGGGGGCGGTTCGAGTAGGTTGAAGAGGCAAACAGTGATGACCAAGAGGAGCAACAGGGAGGGGGGGGTTAATTAAAAATATCGCCTACAGGTAAAAACGGAACGGTTGGGAGAAATCAATAACTGCGTTTTGCCTCTTAGGGGCGGCATGACAACTAAAATTGGCCTTGATAACTTGCCCGGGGCATTTGCACAATGCTAGTCATGCCAATTATGTCCCAGGTAAGGGCCCAAGTTATAGTAGTGTTTATCCATCTCTATCTACCTACCTTGGGGCGATTCTTGGGGGGGGCGATTCTCGCGGGGTGATTCTCGCGGGGTGATTCTCGCGGGGCGATTCTCGCGGGGGCGATTCTCGCGGGGGCGATTCTAGCGGGAGGCGATTCTCGCGGGAGGCGATTCTCGCGGGAGGCGATTCTCGCGGGAGGCGATTCTAGCGGGAGGCGATTATCGCATGGGGGCGATTCTCGCGGGGGCGATTCTAGCGGGAGGCGATTCTCGCGGGGGCGATTCTCGCGGGGGTGATTCTCGCGGGGGCGATTCTCGCGGGGGGCGATTCTCGCGGGGGCGATTCTAGCGGGAGGCGATTCTCGCGGGAGGCGATTCTCGCGGGAGGCGATTCTCGCGGGAGGCGATTCTAGCGGGAGGCGATTATCGCATGGGGGCGATTCTCGCGGGGGCGATTCTAGCGGGAGGCGATTCTCGCGGAGGCGATTCTCGCGGGAGGCGATTCTCGCGGGAGGCGATTCTAGCGGGAGGCGATTATCGCATGGGGGCGATTCTCGCGGGGGGCGATTCTCGCGGGGGGCGATTCTCGCATAAGGATAAGAGAAAGCAGCAGCATGAGTCACTGCAGTTCCTGAGCTTCCATCTGAGCCTTAAAATTCGGACCAGAAATTTGATTATGCATTCCAGTGAGGCTCCTGGGGTGAATCACGCACAGACAGGAGAGCCCGACATCAGCTATTTAGATAAATGATTCGAAGCTGAAACTTCCCAGCGATCTGCATCTTCAATCTCTTTTTTTATTTTCCTTCGGTAACCCCCGCGCCGAACTGGGACTGGGAGAGAGTCAAATCAAATCAGCGATCCATTTTGCTTATCGCTTCGCTGAGTCTTTGTCAGGATTGCGCCGATAAAAAGGCGCATGAGCACACAAAGACCAACTATAGCTGCTGCTCAAATCAGTCTTAGTTACCCTCGCAGCACTGCCTCCCTTCCCCCCGAAGTTTTGATTGATGCCAGCCAGCCAGGATCACGTGACCAAACTAGATAGCCATTCTAGGAAAGAAAGAGAAAGGCAAGGAGGCGGCGCTGTTGTTGCAACCACTGTCTAATAGGATCAATTTCCCTAACAATAGCCGGCGCGATAAATCCCATTGTCAGGACGTGTCAAGCCACGCGACTTCCCGACGTCTCAAACTCTTGGCGTCAGCTCAAAGTCGCCGGGATCAAACTAGCCCGGGGATGAGGAGAATCTTTCTGATCAAAACGCTCCCAGCTCGGCGGGGAGGCCGGGGAGGCACAGCGGGGAGGCCGGGGGGGGGTTGCGCAAAGACTGCCGCTAGCCCGGGAGCTTCTCTTGCTCGAAGGGACAACCAGCAAGACGAGAATCCCCAAGAGTAATTGATGGGACAATGGCGGCTCGGGGCGGGCTAATTAAGGGATGCGCTGGGCGCAGTAGGGAGGGGGACGCCAGCCAGTCATGAGCTCCTCGCAGCTTCCACCAATAGCTTCATCATCTCAGCAGCATCTGCCTTGAGTATAGCCATATATATGCATAAAAATTCATGCTATCTGCACTCCGCTTCAAATTTTGCACCTCCAGACGGACCGCAGCGAATGACGTCATCCAAGGAGAACTCCGCACTGCCCGCGGCTGCTGCGCCTCCGGCCAAGGAGCGGAAAAAGAAGTCAGCTAAAGCAGCAGCAGCGGGAGCAGCAGAACCTTCATCGGAGCCGGCAGCCGCGGTCCGCGTGCCCAAGAAGCGCGGCCCCAAGAAGAAGCAGATGACGCCGGAGCGCGTGGCGAAGCTGCGCCAGCGCCGGGTGCGCGCCAACGCGCGCGAACGCAGCCGCATGCACGGGCTGAACGAGGCGCTGGACACGCTGCGTCGCTACGTCCCGTGCGGCGCCCAGGCGCACCGGCTGAGCAAGATTGAGACGCTGCGCCTGTCCAGGAACTACATCCTGGCGCTGGGCGACATCCTCCGGTCCGGGCAGCCACCGGACCCGCTGGCGTTCGCCCGCACCCTGACCAGCGGCCTGTCGCAGAGCACCGCCAACCTGCTGGCCGGCTCGCTGCAGGTCAATCCCAGACTCCTGGCGCCTCATCATCACCTGCAGCAGCAGCAGCAGCAGCATCCTGAGCAGCAGCATCAGCAGCCTCCGGGAAGCGAGGAGGACTGCCTGCCGGATGACCTGAGCTCGATAGCCTGGAGTCCTCAGCCCGCGATCGCCGCTCCGGTTGCAGCTCCGGTCCGGTGTCCCGCGTCCGCTGGAATCGAACTCCCGACCTACCATCCTACTCAGGAGGAGTGCCACCATCCGGGCTATCAGCAGGCAGCGCTGGACCCGCGCCAGCTGGATGCAACTGGCCGATTCGTTGATTTCTGGCGACTGGCCAACTCTCAGTAGTATGTGCAGCATTTCATTCGCTGAATTTGCTCGGTGCAAAACTTCACTGGATTTAGAAGCCCCGAAGCGACTTTCACGTTAGGGAATATTTTTTGCCGAAGCCAACAATTTCTACTTTGAGCTTTTACTCTGAAACGAAATAGTGTCAAAACAGTCCGTGCTGAGGTCTCTAAGTTTAACAACTCTTTTATTGGTTCCCTGTGGTCTGAGGCCGTCACTTGAAAATAAGTTCTCTTTGTACTTATACTTCGAAGTAGTGCTCTCTGATTTACATTGCGCGTTTGAGTCACTTTGTCAGCTCTGCTGTCCGTATTTATTTGTTAATTAGACAGTTTTATTAATGCAATTAATGCCAAATATGGAATATATTGGTGCATGTGCAAATTTACTGCAAAGCTTTTTTAATTA
Organism: Macrostomum lignano; assembly: GCA_002269645.1. NCBI lineage: Eukaryota > Metazoa > Platyhelminthes > Macrostomidae > Macrostomum > Macrostomum lignano. Next base: position 55,862 of record NIVC01000799.1, on the reverse strand, counting down.
GCTCTGTTTAATTGCATCAAGCTTGGAATGCAGATTGACAAGTGGCATCAATGATTTGTTTGGTTTCTGCGCTCCTAAGGAATATCTATAGTGTCATATGCAGTGCAATAGTGTCAAATGCAGTGCAATAGTGTCAGATGCAGTGCAATAGTGTCAGATGCAGTGCAATAGTGTCAGATGCAGTGCAATAGTGTCAGATGCAGTGCAATAGTGTCAGATGCAGTGCGATAGTGTCAGATACAGTGCAATAGTGTCAGATGCAGTGCAATAGTGTCAGATGCAGTGCGATAGTGTCAGATGCAGTGCAATAGTGTCAGATACAGTGCAATAGTGTCAGATGCAGTGCGATAGTTTCAGATACAGTGAAATAGTGTCAGATGCAGTGCAATAGTGTCAGATGCAGTGCGATAGTGTCAGATGCAGTGCAATAGTGTCAGATGCAGTGCAATAGTGTCAGATGCAGTGCAATAGTGTCAGATGCAGTGCAATAGTGTCAGATGCAGTTGAATAGTGTCAGATGCAGTGCAATAGTGTCAGATGCAGTGCAATAGTGTCAGATGCAGTGCAATAGTGTCAGATGCAGTGCAATAGTGTCAGATGCAGTGCAATAGTGTCAGATACAGTGCAATAGTGTCAGATGCAGTGCGATACTGTCAGATACAGTGCAATAGTGTCAGATGCAGTGCGATAGTGTCAGATGCAGTGCAATAGTGTCAGATGCAGTGCAATAGTGTCAGATGCAGTGCGATAGTGTCAGATGCAGTGCAATAGTGTCAGATGCAGTGCAATAGTGTCAGATGCAGTGCAATAGTGTCAGATGCAGTTGAATAGTGTCAGATGCAGTGCAATAGTGTCAGATGCA
>NIVC01000799.1:0-50000 GCA_002269645.1 Macrostomum lignano | reverse complement strand
TTACTGCCTTGAGTAACTGGTGCAGTTTCGCACTGATCAGCTGAGCACCTGACTACCACTCTTCTGCCCATGTCAATGTAAGAGAACTCTTTAAAACGTTTAAAATTAATGAGCTAAAACCATGTGCATTTTGACAGTCTTATCTATCAGCAACAGCATTGCTTTCACTCTTATCGAAACGCCATGTTGCAAAGCCAATGGTATTTATTCTGTGCGTGTCTATCCACTTTCTCTCTCACGTAGACTCCAGCATATCTGCTTCTCACAGGTGATTTTAAATCATTTTCAAAATTCAGAATAGATTTAATGAAGTTTCACGAAGTTTTATGTCAATACTAATCAGACCGTCTTTCCATAAATCGTATTTAAATAACTTGATGTAAATAATTATATTAATTAATTAAATAACAATAATAATTAATTACACCATCCCCATTTGGGCAGATGTGCAACCGACAGCTCAGCCGCAGCTATTGCGTGGCGTATCTGAAGGCTGCGTACGGCTGTTCAGTCCAAGGACTGGGGGGGGGGGGGTCGCCACACACCCTCAATTACCCCAGCTAATGCTGGCACCCATTTTACAGCTGGGTGAACTGAAGCAATGCAGAGTTAAGTGCCTTGCTCAAGGACACAATTTGTTCCAGTGGGATTGGGAATCGAACCCCCGACCTTCAAGTCGTTAGTCCCACGCTCTAACCACAAGGCTACAACCCCCATTTACATTTAAGGGCGTATAGAATAAGGGCGTATAGAATAAGGGCGTATAGAATAAGGGCGTATAGAATTAGGGAATAAAATATCGGGATGCCGGAATCCTCTGCCTCTCGGGGGGGGGGGGGTTTGCTTCTAATCCCGGGATTTAAAATACCTGTATTTGGGACTGGTTATCCTCGAAATTGTTGTTCAAAATTAATATTTGGACCTTTTTATTAAAACTGTTAAACAAAGCAAGAAAGAACCATAAAAATTGCACATTAAACCCTAAGGAAATAAGCGGAAAAGTTGACAAAAAGAAATTTTTAATGGTTCCCACCTCACGGTTAAATCAATTTGCTGTTCAAGCGAGTCTGGCAGCGTCTGCAGGTCTCGGCATGTTAAGACAGGACGAGGTAGACCAACGGCAACACTTAAAGAGCATCATTGAGTTAAACTCTAAACAATCCCATGTAATGCTTCCAGAGATCACGGCATTGTATTCTCTCATTTTTATGAACATAATGCTGATATCCTAACTACTAAGCAGGATGGACAATATTCAGTAGCATAATTTAGCGTACAGAATTAGAACTGGAAACGAACAAATGTTGCACACGTACATGTAAATTAAAGTGTAATATTTTATCTTATCTGAGGCAGACGCAAGTTGGCTTATCTGATGCTTGGAGAAATCTTATCTGGTCAGGACACGGCTCTATTAGAGATAAGATAACGTTTAGCCCTTTTTAACCCGTTAGCCCTCACCATTTTCTAGATATCCGAGTATGCAGGGTGGTCCATCACAATGAAATCAATTAAACGACCTTAATGTTTTTTTCATACTTATATAAACGCTTAATTTCCTAAACTGGCGATCCAGAAAAGAATCTACGAGACTCTCTGGACAAGAACCTACGAGACTCCCTGGACAAGAACCTACGAGACTCTCTGGACAAGAACCTACGAGATTCTCTGGACAAGAACCTACGAGACTCTCTGGACAAGAACCTACGAGATTCTCTGGACAAGAACCTACGAGACTCACTGGACAAGAACCTACGAGATTCTCTGGACAAGAACCTACGAGACTCACTGGACAAGAACCTACGAGACTCACTGGACAAGAACCTACGAGATTCTCTGGACAAGAACCTACGAGACTCTCTGGACAAGAACCTACGAGACTCTCTGGACAAGAACCTACGAGATTCTCTGGACAAGAACCTACGAGACTCTCTGGACAAGAACCTACGAGACTCACTGGACAAGAACCTACGAGACTCACTGGACAAGAACCTACGAGACTCACTGGACAAGAACCTACGAGACTCTCTGGACAAGAACCTACGAGACTCTCTGGACAAGAACCTACGAGATTCTCCATACAAGAGCCTACGAGACTCTCTGGACAAGAACCTACGAGACTCACTGGACAAGAACCTACGAGACTCTCTGGACAAGAACCTACGAGACTCTCTGGACAAGAACCTACGAGACTCTCTGGACAAGAACCTACGAGACTCACTGGACAAGAACCTACGAGACTCTCTGGACAAGAACCTACGAGACTCTCTGGACAAGAACCTACGAGACTCTCTGGACAAGAACCTACGAGACTCTCTGGACAAGAACCTCGAGATTCTCTGGACAAGAACCTACGAGACTCTCTGGACAAGAACCTACGAGACTCTCTGGACAAGAACCTACGAGACTCTCTGGACAAGAACCTACGAGACTCACTGGACAAGAACCTCGAGATTCTCTGGACAAGAACCTACGAGACTCACTGGACAAGAACCTACGAGACTCTCTGGACAAGAACCTACGAGACTCACTGGACAAGAACCTACGAGACTCTCTGGACAAGAACCTACGAGACTCTCTGGACAAGAACCTACGAGATTCTCCATACAAGAGCCTACGATACGAGATTCGGATTCCCCATACGAAAACCTGAGATTCTCCATAACAAGGGCCTATGAGATTTTCCATACAAGAGCCTATGAGATTCTGCATATAAGAGCCTGAAATTCTCCAGACAAGAGCGTATGAGATTTTGCATACAAGAGCCTGAGATTCTCCAGACAAGAGCGTATGAGATTTTGCATACAAGAGCCTGAGATTCTCCAGACAAGAGCGTATGAGATTCTCCATACAATAACCTATGAGATTCTCTATACAAGAGCCTATGAGATTCTTCATACAATAACCTACGAGATTCTCTGGACAAGGATCTATGACATTCTTTAGACAGAAACCTATGAGATTCTTCAGCCCAGTACTGCTTAGAAGCGAGACGACTCTCATTGAGATGAATAGCTGTGAGATACAATAGACTTTATTAAATGTATTTGCATGGCTCAGTGCAAGGCTCTTAGTTATCAGCCAATGCATCAGCTTAAAAACTCGATGCATAAAGTTATGTGACTATTATGCTATATTAAGTTTGAATAAATTAATTTTTTCTTTGATTTCGAGTTTGAAACTGCGAATTTGTTCACTTACCCTCGAAATTAAGTAAAGCTTGAAAATAAGCAGTACAAATTGATCAGGTGCAAACGGCTAACAATGGTATAAAGAGTAGAGAAAAATCTATTAATCAATAATTATTAAGCCAATTAAATTTCACAAACAGCTCAGACGATAAGTATTGCTGGCAACACTTGAGCTGATTACAGACCGGGCTAGACGCTAGATAAGAGAAAATTATAATAATCCTGATTATAATTAACAATAATTAAAATCGACTTATTATGATATGAATCAAATGTTAAACTGGTCTTAACCACAGATACCAGAATAACTAGATAAGCCACTAAGCACATTTGCGTGTAAGCTACTTTCTGTTCAGTAGTAAGTTAAACAGAAGCATTTTAATGTATTTTTAGACTATGCTTATATTTACTGGCTCTTAGCACCCTCAGCTTAAACCGCGCTTTTCCAAACAGAACCTTTACCACCCCGCCGGGCAGCCCAATTTTTATTGCCTTTCCTAATGTACATTCCAGTGGCGCTGGCTAATGTACATTATGACTGAACCAATTAGCAAGTACTACTATTGTATTCTTCTTTGCTGCTGAACTGGAAGTAGAAAGCTGTTTTACTAGTATTCTATGCCTAAGTGGTATCTTGTTATTCTGATATCTCTGGTATTAACCGAGACGCGCGAAAAACAAACGGTACAAAGTTAGAAAAAGAAGCTTGGAAATAAACAAAACGTATCTATAAACTGATTGCAAAATTTGCTGTTAAGATAAAGACAATAAACAGAGCCAATTTGAATTTGAATAGTCTAGCAAAATACGCATATAAGCTTGAGTGCTACTGTCAGTAGAGCGGAAGCAAATTAGCAAGCTCTTATTATAATAAATAATCGAAAAAACAAATCTATTTATATATACTTATTTCCTACAACAGCAAAACAGATTAAAAGTGCAAAGGTCCTGGACTGGAAGCAATATTAGCTTGTTTGTAGAAATATAAACTTCAAGTACTCTTTGTGAATTATTCAATAATTTGCCAACAATTAAGAAAAAACAACACAAATATCCGATTTGTACAAACAGATTTCTGAGTTTGCGAGGGATTGTCAATTCTAGAAATGATATTGCATAGATGATTAACTGATCGGCAAATTAGTTCATCGTCAGTCAGGCCACTTGGTCAGACGCGCTGACACTCCGACATTTATCCCATATTATTATGCATACTTAAATTAAAAATTAAAAATATATCTAGATAGAACATTGTCTATGAAATTTTCACAGCCAATAATCTAAAATATGCATAGATAATCGATAATATTCGAATTTCACATTAATAGAGTTTCACATGTTTCACATTAATTTAATCAAATTAAAGAACTTCGAAAAGAAGATTAGTTTGGCCAGAAAACCTGTTGATTCATCAGTTGACTGGGATGCTTGGGACTGGGGCCGCTCCAATGCTGCTGCTGTTGTTGCTGCTGCGGTGGCGGCCACCCGCTAGCATTCATAACCGGCGGTCGCATGGCCATGGCTGCAAAATTAATAAAACACGCTAGTATGCCTGATCGGAGATTCATAGCCAACCAATCAGAACAGAGATACACAGCCAACCAATCAGAACAGAGATACACGACAAACCAATCGGAACAGAGATACACACAGCCAACCAATCAGAACAGAGATACACAGCCAACCAATCAGAACAGAGATACACAGCCAACCAATCAGAACAGAGATACACGACCAACCAATCAGAACAGAGATACACACAGCCAACCAATCAGAACAGAGATACACACAGCCAACCAATCAGAACAGAGATACACACAGCCAACCAACCAGAACAGAGATACACACAGCCAACCAATCAGAACAGAGATACACAGCCAACCAATCAGAACAGAGATACACACAGCTAACCAATCACAGCAGAGATGTAGAACCAAGAAATTAAAATCATATCGAAGACTCACGCCTTGACGCAGCGTGGGCTCCATATGACGTCATCACAGCTGGTTTCACGGCGGCTGTTGGTGGTCTAACCGGCTGAGGTTGAGGCGGTGGTTGAGGCTGAGACGATGATGGAGTCTGTATTTGAGGCTGCGGCTGCTTTGGCACCGAGACATCTGCGTAGATTTTAAAAGAGGAAATATACATACAAGCACTGTTTCTATTGGCAGCACACACATTTAGACAAAACAGTTGTCACGTGACTGCTCTCAGCCAATAGCAACTTACGAGCGTGTGTGTGTGTGTGTATGTGTGTGCGAATATTGCCAGTAGATTAGGGTTAGGGTTAGGGTTAGCAGTCAGGCGGGGGTCAGTCAGATGGGGATCAGTCAGATGGGGGGCAGTCGGATGGGGGCAGTCAGATGGGGGCAGTCAAATGGGGGGCAGTCAGATGGGGGCAGTCAGATAGGGGGCAGTCAGATGGGGGCAGTCAGATAGGGGGCAGTCAGATGGGGGGCAGTCAGATGGGGGCAGTCAGATAGGGGGCAGTCAGATGGGGGCAGTCAGATAGGGGGCAGTCAGATGGGGGCAGTCAGATAGGGGGCAGTCAGATGGGGGGCAGTCAGATGGGGGGCAGTCAGATAGGGGACAGTCAGATGGGGGCAGTCAGATGGGGCAGTCAGACGGGGGCAGTCAGATAGGGGGCAGTCAGATGGGGGGCAGTCGGATGGGGGCAGTCAGATGGGGGGCAGTCAGATGGGGGCAGTCAGATGGGGGGCAGTCAGATAGGGGGCAGTCGGATGGGGGCAGTCAAATAGGGGGCAGTCAGATGGGGCAGTCAGATGGGGGGCAGTCAGATGGGGGGCAGTCAGATGGGGGGTAGTCAGATGGGGGCAGTCAGATGGGGGGCAGTCAGATGGGGTCAGTCAGATGCAGTGGACCCCAACTGCGCTAGCCGCTAATCCTCACTGGTCATCGAGCCGGCGCTCCGGATCTTGTCGAACTCGTCGCCAAACGCCGAATCCTCTAACGGAGCCGCGGCTGGCGAAGGCGTGGCGAACAGGCCAGCATCGGCCGCCCAGCCGCTGGCGCTGCTGTTGCGATGCGCCGAGACTCCACCGGACGCATCTGTGGACGAAGGAGCGTCCAAATCCACGAGCAGGTCGGTAGGCGGGGCAGTCGCCGGCGTCGACAGCTTCTCAAGCGACACCACGCGTTGACGGGTCTGCCAGTCGGCGGCTGGCTGGGCCGGGTTGCCGAACAGCGGCGAGGCCGAGGACGCCGGGCCAGCGGTCGGCGGACGGAGCATCAGCGCCGAGGTGTCGCTCACTAATCGTCGGTGTCTGATCAGCGGATTGGCGCCGCCGACTGACAGGAGGTCGACAGTCGGATGGTGTGGCGGCGGCTGCTGTTGCTGCGGAGGAGGCAGCGGCGGTGTTTGCAGACCGGCATTGCCGGGGCGAGGCCGCTGCCTGGCGCAGGACGGCGCTGTCGATCCGGCGGCGGGCTTCAAGGACACGGAGCTGGCGCGGGCAACGCCGACTGGTTGTAATTGATTCGGCTGGCTCTGCAGTTGACTGGGGAGGATGGGGAAAATATGCACTTTTCTTATTCACATCTATTTTCCCTCACAGAACATCGAAATCAACATAGCATTGTAACGCAGCTCACCTAGAACTTGGCGACTTTCTTAAGGCGGACGCCTCTCGTACTTCAGACTCAGACGGCGGCAAGGGTAGCGAATCCAGCTGAGGAAGTTCAGCCGACTGGAATGGAGAAATTAACGCACGCAACTGGCTGCATTGCCAGGTGAAAACGGTACCTAAGGCCAAGAAGCGTTTCAGAGCCGTTGCAGGTAACAGTGTAAAATAGGAAAGAAGTGACTCTAGATGACTCTAAAACGACAAGGTGTCACCTCCCGTTGTATTACTGTCGAATTAAGTCGTCAAAAATCACTCTTGTGCCCCAGAGCGCTAAGGTCACTAGTGAATTGTTTGAGGTGACTCTTTAGCGATTCATGTCAGGGTAAAGTTTTCAACGGGTTGGACCATCTGTGTCAGAATCAATGATTCTCATCTGTACAGCTTGCATGATTATGAATGATTCGATTCATTTTCTCAATAGTCTCACACAGGCAACTGGATGTTGACGCTTAGCTTGACTATTCACTACTTAGTTCAACATTCACAATCCGAACGACTCGGGAACTTGCCTAGATTATCTTTTACATTTAATAACGCTATTAACAGGCAAGAGACCTCAGCGCCAGAAAACACCACAATATGACACGAGACCTCAGCGCCAGAAAACACCACAATATGACACGAGACCTCAGCGCCAGAAAACACCACAATATGACACGAGACCTCAGCGCCAGAAAACACCACAATATGACACGAGACCTCAGCTCCAGAAAACACCACAATATGACAAAAGGGCCTCAGTGCTAGTAAACACCACAATATGAAGAGGCCTGAACACCAACCTCAGTGCCAGCCGGGATGTCGCACTGTCTCCCGGCCAGCCGGCATGCCAGACCACTCAGCTGCCGGATGTCCGGCCTGTCGCCCGGCTCCGGCCGAAGCGCGTAGCCAATGAGACGGCGTAGACCTGTCGGACGGGCCGGACTGTCCGGCAGGCACAGCTTGGCCGAGCTGATGGCCAGCGAGCTCTCTCCGAATGGCAGGCCCAGATAGGCCAGGCGGTACAGCAGGCAGCCCAGCGCCCAGATATCGGACTTGGTATCGATAGGCAGACCAGAGTACAGGTTGATCATCTCGGGGCTGCGGTAGGACAGCGTAGTGTATTTTTTAATCTCTTCCTCTACGCGAGCGACGCCCATCGCGGAGGTTTGCAGAGGCCGCTCACTGGCGCTGCCGAAATCGCACAGCACGAAGGCGCAGTCGGATCATCTGAAGCGGCCAGCACGTTCTCGGCTTTCAGATCGCGGTGCTGCACAGGTGGCCGGCGGAGGTGCAGCTGCGCCACGGCGGAGCAAATGTCGGCAAAGATGCGCAGCACCTGCTGATCGGGCAGCTGACGGCCTGACTGAGCGCAACGGTTGAGCAGATCCGACAGGCTGCCTGCATGGAGAGATGGACAGGCGGCTGAGGTTAAAAAACGGGTGCTGTTTAGGTTTCATCTCCAGACATTGTAAAACGGACGTTAGATTTGAGTTCTCAGGATTGGGCTGCGGTTTTGGATTTGGTATTCAAGCTCTTGGCGAAGGGATGTGCATTCTGGGATTCTGGTTCTTTGGGGAAATAATGTGCATTCTGGGATTCTGGTTCTTTGGGGAAGGGATGTGCATTCTGGGATTCTGGTTCTTTGGGGAAATGATGTGCATTCTGGGATTCTGGTTCTTGGCGAAGGGATGTGCATTCTGAGATTCTGTTTCTTTGGGGAAATGATGTGCATTCTGGGATTCTGTTTCTTTAGGGAAATGATGTGCATTCTGGGATTCTGGTACTTGGCGAAGGGATGTGCATTCTGAGATTCGATGTCTTGGAAATAGGACGTGGTTTCCAGAGCTCGGGTTGTAATTCTAGAGATTTCGAAATCAGGCTTGAAGATGAATAGTTTAAGAATTTCTGTTCATGACTCACGCCTATAGTAGACCATGAGCAGAAGAATTTCGCGAACTCCATTGGGCAGCTGGTGCACGGCGTGGTCAACGTATCTGACCACATTTTTATGCGTGATGGAGCGCTGAAAAATCAAGGATCATCAGGTGGTTAACTATTGTTGAGATCAGGCTGAGCTGATGCAAATATCAGATACGATACAGGTAATACTCACCACCAGTGACACCTCCAGCATGCAGACTTGCATCGCCTGTTCATCGTTGACGCACATTCGCTTCAAAGCGTACACCCGACCGTCCAGCTGACTGCGCACTCGGAACACCAAGGCAAAGCCGCCTTCGGCCAGTTTCTCTTCAACAACAACTTGGTGTCGGGACAAGCTGAACTGCCGGCCAGCGAAGCCGCCGCTGTCGCTGTCCGATGCTGAGGAGGCCGCTGGCGGGCCGCCCAGACGAGACAGGAAGCCCTTCATAGCTAATTAGCTAAACACCTGGTCCGCAGCCTCCCAGCGGTAATTCGAGTCTCTTAAGCATGGGACACGTTTACCATTGCGCAATAATTAATAATAATAATTGATTACACCTGCACTAAAGGGCAGATGTGCAACCAACAGCTCTAAAGCAATGCGGAGAGTCAAGTGTCTTGCTTAAGAACACAATTTTTTTGCGAGTGGGGCGAGAATCGAACCCCCGACCTTTCAGTCGCCACTAACCTACTAGCCCCTACTAAGCTAATTGCGAAACATTACGAGTTGGCACGGTCTCGTGACCAGAGACAGAGACATGGTTAGGAATAGAAACAATAACTACAAGTCAGGGTAGCGCCTATGAACATTTATAGCTGTTGATACACAAGGAAATAAGTCTGGCATATTCTTCTCTTTCTACTCATTAGTAGGTATGTACACTTCACTGTGACTGGGGTTTGGCCCTCAAGGCCGTTAATTGCACGAGCAGAGCCAAGCCGAGATTCGAATATAGCACCAAATTAATGTGACTGTGAGCCTGGAACCGAGCCTGGGCCGCTCGCAGCCCCCCCCCTCCCCCTAACATAAAGGAGTATATACTACTGTCGGAATGAAATAGAAATCCTAAGACAAAGAAATACTGGCTGGGCTCACTACTTTAAATTAACTGTAGCTTCAAGGGCGCTAAAAAGTCTAATTCTACTTTTTTTTAAATTAAACAAAAGCAAATTCTGCAACACTGAACAACATTACCAAACGCCGAACCAACTGGCTATTGCTTCTGCATCTGTATATTAAATTTTCAAATAAATAACTAATTTCAGACAAGGCTCATCCCTCTCAATCGCTTGAGACCTATATCTGCTCAGGCGCAAGCAGCTCTAATAGTGCAATAACAGATCAATAGTATTATCAAAGGCAAAAAAGCAACAAAAAACACACAAACAGAAAGTTAATGACGACAAATAAGATAGAAACTCCATTTAACAAACAATATTTACGGTTATAAATAGGCAGCTCTCGCATACAGTGTTGATAAAGTTTGACCAATAACCGCAAAAAAGATAGCAAAGTTTATTAATGGGGGAAGCCAAAATATGGGGCCATTGGAAAACTGTACTGCAACTCATTATTAAGGCAGCCAGCCAATCTTTCAGCTGGGTAAAACAGACGGTGCTCGGGTTGACAGCCAACGATCGCTACAGAAGTAATATGAGACACATTGTTTCTTAGAACTTTTGACGGCTTAAGTTTTTCTTGGAAAGTACACTAGCACTTTAGTGAAATAGAACTTCATCAACTTCGAATTGTTTACTGTACTTGAAAAATTTTGTTGAAAATATGTCGCAAATCCACGTTGAAAATGGTACCTAGACCAAAAAGCATCCCAGAGTAATTGCAGGTAACACAGGTAAAATAGGACAGAAGTGACTCTAGACGACTCTAAAACGACGAGATGTTACAATACAAGTTTCCAAAAAGTCGCGTTAGATTCTATTTGAGCCGTTTTATTGTTTGCGACTGCTGACAATGCGACTTGCGACTGTCGAGTTTGAGAGTTAGTAGAACGTTAAGCGCCAACACAACGACTCTTGGACGACTCTGCAATTTACGTCATGCGCAACTCAACAGTCGCCTCTACGTCGCATTGCACGGTCGTTTGAGTCGTTAAAAAGTCACAAGAGTCGCGCTATAGATAGCGATTCTTCAGAATTCGGAGGTGAGCCTTGGGAATCACCCGGTAGTTTCTATTGAACAGAATAGTAGTCACGTGACTGCTCTCAGCCAATAGTGACTTACACGCGTATTGCCAATAGAAACAGCCGGGTGAATCCCTAGGTTTCCCGTTAAATAAAATGCCCCGTCCTACTTCTAGCGATCATTGGTGACAAAAAGACAAAGAATAAACACAAACATAAAAATCAAAAGCGACAGGGTCTGTTCCGGCAGCAAACAAAGTAAATTGGGCTGTTTAAATCGCCGAAAACAGAGAGTACACCAGTAGTATATAATTTCAGTAGTCTACCACAGGAACTTGAAGTAGACGTAAGCGAACAGCAGCAGCAGTACAATGCAAAACACGGCGTATTTGGCGTATACTGAGCGCAAATTTAAATAAGCTGCGTCGTCGCGATATTTCTTAGACAGCGAGGACAGATGGCTGGCCTTGTCGTCAAGGGCGGTCAGCGATTCGCCTCTAGCCAGCACTTCGTCCATGTTCTCAACCATGATTCGTTGAACGTCCTGCAGTTCCACGCCAATCTGGCTGAGATTTCGCGAGGCTCTGCTGTCTGTGTAGTTTTTCCTGGCCTTCTTGATGTACTGCTCAAACTCGATGAAATGATAGGGCCGGGTCACCGACTCCACCTTCGCTCCGTACTGGTTAACGAACTCAGCCTGAATGTCGTCTAAGAAGGCGAATGCCAAGCGCTTTGAGAAGTTCTTCTCGACTAGGATCAGATAGCAGATACCGCGATCCATTAGGTAGCTGGACAGGGAGGGGGCGATCGACAGTGTAATAAGAGTGCACTCATTCCCCAATCCACTTGTTTAATAAGAGTGCACTCATTCACCAATCCACTTATTTAATAAGAGTGCACTCATTCACCAAACCACTTGTTTAATAAGAGTGCACTCATTCACCAATCCACTTGTTTAATAAGAGTGCACTCATTCACCAATCCACTTGTTTAATAAGAGTGCACTCATTCACCAATCCACTTATTTAATAAGAGTGCACTCATTCACCAAACCACTTGTTTAATAAGAGTGCACTCATTCACCAATCCACTTGTTTAATAAGAGTGCACTCATTCACCAATCCACTTGTTTAATAAGAGTGCACTCATTCACCAATCCACTTGTTTAATAAGAGTGCACTCATTCACCAATCCACTTATTTAATAAGAGTGCACTCATTCACCAATCCACTTATTTAATAAGAGTGCACTCATTCACCAATCCACTTGTTTAATAAGAGTGCACTCTTTCACCAATCCACTTATTTAATAAGAGTGCACTCATTCACCAATCCACTTATTTAATAAGAGTGCACTCATTCACCAACCCACTTGTTTAATAAGAGTGCACTCATTCATCAACCCACTTGTTTAATAAGAGTGCACTCATTCACCAACCCACTTGTTTAATAAGAGTGCACTCATTCACCAATCCACTTGTTTAATAAGAGTGCACTCATTCACCAATCCACTTGTTTAATAAGAGTGCACTGATTCACCAATCCACTTATTTAATAAGAGTGCACTCATTCACCAAACCACTTGTTTAATAAGAGTGCACTCATTCACCAATCCACTTGTTTAATAAGAGTGCACTCATTCACCAATCCACTTGTTTAATAAGAGTGCACTCATTCATCAACCCACTTGTTTAATAAGAGTGCACTCATTCACCAATCCACTCGTTAAATGAGATTGCGCCCAATCAACAACCGGCTAATTTGACTATTTACGTATTCTCCAGTCAATTAGCTCAACAATTTATTTATTCACCCACTTGACCAACATATTTCAGGCATAAAGAATCTGACATTCCCGATTATTTTTGTTTGATAATCGTGATTAAAATCGAGCATAAGCATAATCATAACCGCCAAAAGCGCTGAACTCACTGAAATATATAAGGCCCAGATTCCAGGCTGCATCGGGAAGGCGAGGAGACATTGAGCCTGCGAAACAGCTGTTTAGCCTTGCTCTGGTACTCCTGCAGATTAGGTGCCCTCTAAAAAAGATAAAAGTACAATACTGTAAACAGGCTGTTAGCAGTTCCGCCGTAGCTACGGATATAGCTACGGAGGTTTTTAGACAGACATTACAGATACGGGTATAGTTATAGGAACATACATTTCCCATATCTAGTTCCGGTATCTAGGGCACTCAATAACTTAATTTCAGAAATGAATAAATGTTGCCCAGCTTCAAAGCTTTTGTGAGGGGAGTTCTCAAGTCTCTCGGGTTGAGGATTCAAGCAAAGATTTTCGACGCCACAATGCCCATTGTGTGGTAAGAATGGTAGGGAAGGGACTAATTTTAAGTTGAAAATTTTCATTTTTAATATGAGCAGAGCTCTTAAGTCCCTGGGGTTGGGGACTCAAGCAACAGAGATGTTTGACACCACATGTATGTATATTGTGGTTGGGATGGTAGGGGCTAAAGTTAGGATGAATGTTTTTACTTTCAATGCAAGGCAGCTCTTAAGTCCCTAGAGTTGAAGATTCAAGCAATAGACTTTGACAACATATGCATACTGTGGTTGGGATAGTAGGGGCTAAAGTTACAATGAATGAAGCCAATGAGGAAGCTGCCTAGCATTTGCCACCATCAAAGAAAGCAAGACTGCAAACAATTCTTCAGGAGGCTTTTGCTGCCAAATCTTCTTAGGAACCAACTGACAAGCAGGCCATTGCTCTCAAAGAATATATTGGTAAGCATTGGAGATTTTGTTACTTTATTTACTTGAACATTAGGTGAAGAGATCTAAGAGGGGAGAGGGGCAAGAGAGGAAAGAGGAAAGAAAAGAAGGGGGGAAGAGAATAAGGGGGAAAGAGAAAGAAAAAAGACAACAGTCAAAAATGTGATTAAGTTGATAGGAATTGATTGAGACAAATGCATTTGGCACAATCTGCAAAATACTATTCATAGCTGCATTCTTGTAATTATAAAAGCCTATTTAATGAATAGCACCAAAGGCTCATTTATAGGATTTGATATATAGTATGGACTATTTATTAAGTAATAAACCATAAGGCTAACAAATTTTAAATGAGTACTGATTGTTACTCAAAAGAAATTATTCATTTAAATATAATAAAATTTAATATATAAAAAATGTTTGAGTTTTATATTTAGTGCCTATATAATTAGTATAATTAATATATTAACAACACATTACTTAACTAAGAAACTTGTGAATTCTGAGTTGTAACTAATGGCTCTTACTATCAATTATTATTTTAAATTGTTAATAAGCAAACTAAGATACCTAAATGCTATATACTAAAAATAGTTACAATACTACTTAGCGATCAAAGCTAAAGCTATATTGAATTCATAAGTAATCATAATGAATAACAAGTTTGATTTAAAAAGAAGCTTTCATTTTTTTAATTCTCTAAAGTAAATATATATAAAACCTAGTCTAGCTAAGACTAAGTTATTGGCTAAAAATGCTGAGCTAGCCAAGCAAGGCCCTAAATCATAAAATTGAAGGCAAAAAACAATAAAGATACAAGGCAAAAATTATTTTGAAAAAAAAGAAAATAGAGATTAGGTTAAAATCATACTAATGTTTATACTATAAGATTCTAGGATCTTAGAGTTAGACTTAACTAAATTGCAACTAGAAACAAATAATATGTAACCATGCCAAACTAAGTTGCTTAGTTGTAACTAGACCTAATTAGGCTATATTCTAAGTTTTTTATGCATAAGGTATTGGGGTATTTTTTATGCAAAAAATTTTCTGTCTTGAACTTTTTAAGGTTTTTAATTTAAAAAAAAATAATAAATTAAAATAAATTAAATTAAACTTTTTAATAAGAGTAACCCTCAATCTTAAAGAGCGGCCAATATGTATTAAAAAAAATTCTTTTTCAGTAGCTACCACATATGCAAACACACTTTTGTAATTTAATTTCATTTAAAAAATTCAAATTAAAAACTCTGACTTTTCAATCAATCAATTGATCTTTTTTTCATCTGATCAATGATTATATTCATAGCAGCTGTGCTTATAAGCTCCAATATTAGACACAGCCACCCACTGTGTCTCTAAGTGTGAACCCATTCAATATTAATGACATGGCCACCCATTGTGTCTTTAAGTGTGAACCCATTTAATATTAACAACATGGCTACCCACCGTGTCTCTAAGTATGAACCTATTCAATATTAATGACACGGCTACTGTGCAAAGTTTCATTGACACAGCAGCCATGTCTCTAATAGTGACTAGGTCTATACTTATAGACATGGCAGCCATGTCTATAATGCAAAAACTTAGAGACATGGTGGCCATGTCTATAAGTATGGGCCTAGTTGTGCTATTAGAGACATAGCTACCATGTCTATAAGTTTTTGCATTATAGACACAGTCGCCATGTCTCTAAGTGCAGCATTAAATACAGTCTTATAACTGATTTTTAAGCCTTATTTGCATTACCTTAAAATAAGATCCAGACAACAAGACAAGAGGTCAAGCCTCAAGTATACTTTGGACTTAAACATAATAAAATATAGATGTCTATATTCTTAGTTTTTTAAAATAAGAGAAATTGCATTCTAAGCCTTAAAATTGTACCTTGAAATTGGGTAAGACCTACAAGGTGCAATTTTATACATTGTTTCTAGCAAAAACCCATTTCTATATTTCTGTAGAAAAACATTTTTATGGAAAAACCAAGCCACATAAGTAATATATATATAAATCAAAGAAGTTAAACCCTAGCTAGGCTAGGCCTAGACTAGAGCAAAGATACAAAGGCCTTTTTATGGCAAAATATATAATTATCCTTTTACTAAAAGCTTTTTGCTGATATTATAAAATATTTGCTCTATGATTCCACTATGGATTGATTGATACAAGTACAAATAATAATTAATATGTACTTTAATAATCAAAATTATAGCTTAGAAGTGCAATAAAATTGACCTAGTTCCTCGCAGTTTGATAAATAAAAAAGAGTCTTAAAACAGTTTAACTCACATCTTCTTCTTGCAAGGAAGCTGCCAAAGGCAAACCATCTGTAATTCTGGCTATCATAGTTAGAAGAATCATTTTGAAGCCTTTGTCTTTGGGAGTTGTGGGCAGCTAAATCAAGAGTTGGATTAGAGACTGAAAGAAAAAATAAATGAGCTTGGTAAAAATAGAAAATCAATGTCAAATTTGCAATGGCAGCCAATGAAATTTTGAAACTAAATTTAAAATTACTACAGAGAGAATGGATAGATAGATGTAGGGGGTGATGATGTCCGACCGGCGACGTGTAAATGTTTCGAAGTAAAAATAAGTTTAAAGTTATCGAACAGATAAACGCAGCTAAACACAGCCAATCAAATTAATCGATAGTTAAACACAATATATATAAATTTCTATTGCTAAACTTATAAAAAACTATTTTTAACTTAAAAGTTATGTGTCTACTTCTTGGGGTTGAACTAGGCTAGGCCTACACTATCAATGTATTGGAAATTTTGTAGAGTGCGGTGCGACGGGCATTCACTCAAGGACTTCTAGACTAAGTCTAGTCTAGAAGTTAGTCTAGAAGTCCTTGCATTCACTTTGCTAGTTCAGGGTTTTTCTTATACTCATGTTCATACATGCGCAACTGCTGGCCGACCTGGCCGATCTGGCCACCGTAAATTGTGGTGGACCAGGGGTAAGTCGCAAAAATGCCACCCCAAAGAATATGGACGTAGTACTAATTAGATGCCGAGGCATTTAGGCCTGATAAGACAGTCATAGTTACTCCTGCCGTTTACCCAAATAAGCGTTTATTTTGCTTTAGGGTTTCTTTCACAGGTAAGTCGCATTTTTGGTCAAAAAGTAAGTCGCATGGCCAGTGTAAATCAGGGGGGTTGCGCATGTATGCTCATGTTTTACTCCTGATGAGACAGAATATAATGTACTGAATGAATTTTCACGACTACAAGTAAAATGCTGATGGAAATTCTCAGGCCCATATGGATGCATGTATCTCTATTCCTATCTCACATTTGAAATTCCCCTAAATTTGTACTGTTCCCAGTATTATTATTATTTCGTTGTTTGCTTTTGGGATTGAGTAGACTACAAGTTTCTTGCAAGAATTCCTAGCTAATCGATGGATTCCTGTGAGTCCGAGATTAATTTGCTCGGAGATCTATGGAATAGAATGCGCCTCTTAACGCCTAAAACGATCTGATGGGTTTCGACCTTCGGGCTCCTTGTTAGGGAAGCCTTCGGGCCTAAGGCCTCAGAAATAAATCAATTAGAGTCCTGGCCCCCCACTCCTGTCAGATGGTCAGCCCCATGGTAGCTTGATCGTGTGGCGAGCAGTCTAGGTCCTATAGCTAAGAGAGGGACAGCGAGAGACGAGCAGGGAGAATTTTGAAAGTAGAAATTAGCTAATCCGCAGATCAACTAACTCGCTGCCACCAGCCCGTACGTCCTGACTCACCACACCGGGGCTCTCGAAATCGGGCTTCCGACTAGAAGGGGCTTTGCACTTGCCTGCCAACTGGTGTCTTTTTGCTGTCAATCTCGAAGTCATAGCCGATGATAAGGGACACTGCTAGCTGGGACTAGATCGCATTGGCCATGCAGGTACAGAGGGGACTTGTGCAGGGGATTCTTGCAGTGGCGAGTCTATGGGGTAGCTACATGTACTATTACATTGCTAAATACGAAGAAATGTACTTTTGGCCTTCAACGCGCCAACTAGCCTCTCATAGCGCTGATGATAGACTAACTCGAACTTCAGAGACCGCATGATTCATTACCCGAGCCGCTTGGCTAACCTAGAGTGCACAAAGTACATCTCTGGCGCCGATTCTGCACTTTTGGCAGTTTCGCTAACTGATTTGATAGATTGATCGACTGAGAACTGCCTTGCCATTGGTCCACTGTGACCGGTGCCTACTAGCTTAGCTACTCATCTGAGCCATCGGCGAACAAAGAAACAAAACCGATTAAAACAACTGTTAGATTTAAACTTCTCACTGAATCACTTCTCACTTCAGACTGAATTGGAGCAATCAGATTACTAGCGGTATTATTGAATGATTTCTGCCTCAGTAACAGCCCTACTGAACAAAATGAGCAAAAGTGTGCGCCTAATCCAGCTACTGAAACAGGGGACAGACAGGGAATCACCCAATCAAGCAAGTCTAGGTAGCCTCTCACCCAACCAATCAGAAACTCAACAGCCGGAGACCAGGTAATCCACAGTGACCGAATCGGCTTGATGCTTCGCAGCTGTAGACTCGGGATGATGCAGTCACAGTCTTCGCAGATAGCTAGCAGGTGATGCTCTTCGCTTGATGTTCGCTGCTGGTGACTGGGGGATTCGTCCTTGATGATGATGATTCGTCCCCGGAAGTCGCAATCCGGGGATCAAGAAACGACGGTCAGTTCCTGGCCGGTGGAGCAGGAACGAGGTTGGGCGAAGCGCAGCGTCGCGAAGCGGTTCGCCGCGGATTTCAGCGGTCCGTGCGGGCCAAAAACTCCGGTTTAAATAGCCGCCAACTGGACCGCAGTTTGTTATAATGGAACACGTCGATTCTGATTGGCTGAGCCGTTTTGTTAAAATGAGCGCCGAATTTTCTGATTGGCTAAGCTCGTTGCTACCCAGAATCACGTGACCGAGAGATCCTATCAGTTCCCACAGGGTCGTAAAAAGATGACAGGTGCGGCCATAAATCACTCAAAATCGCAACAAAATGATTTATGACTTTGCGCGTAGGATTGACAGAAATTAATGAAAAAATATACATTAGAAAGCTCTTATTAAATAGAAGGTGAAGGTAATGAAGAGAAACCGCTAATCGCTAATCCCAAAGTACTTTTAGGGGTAAAACGCATAGCTGTCAAAGCTGTCACACGCTTGAGTGAACACGAACAATAGGCTCTGACCTCATAAATCTTGATGGCCTGTCAAAATGATGAGAAAAAAGCTACCGCCCGCATCCTCTCAGACCATCTGGCGCCCGCCTCAACACTGAGTGAGGCGCAGGTGGCTGTCAGACCAGCTTCGAAAGCGATGATTTACGACCCAAAAAGCCGCGCCTATGTTATTATGACTACTAGTATGGCCAGACATTATATCTAGTATAGATTCTATGAAAATTCGCAGAAAAGGATAAAAATGCCCTTAGCCTGCTGTCAGTAGGCTAGTAAGTTTAGAGCCCATGTGCTAGCGCGGGATTTGGGAAAAAGTGCGTCCTCATCAATAGAAATTGGAACATGTAACCCTTAATTTTTAGATTTGCCATTAAAGGAAAAAGCGGAATCGCACAGTCTAGACAAGGACCACTGATATAGCTATGTACAGTGGTCCTTGAGTCTTGACACAGAGATCCATACATGATATATGCATATTTATACATGTTCCAGAAAACAAATCGAAATGTTATCATCATTATTAGTACGTGTTACAATTGATGGGTTTCGACCTTCGGGCTCCTTGTTAGGGAAGCCTTCGGGCCTCAGGCTCAGAAATAAATCAATTAGAGACCTGGCCCCCCACTCCTGTCAGATGGTCAGCCCCATGGTAGCTTGATCGTGTGGCGAGCAGTCTAGGTCCTATAGCTAAGAGAGGGACAGCGAGAGACGAGCAGGGAGAATTTTGAAAGTAGAAATTAGCTAATCCGCAGATCAACTAACTTGCTGCCACCAGCCCGTGCGCCCTGGCTCACCACACCGGGACTCTCGAAATCGGGCTTCCGACTAGAAGGGGCTTTGCACTTACCTGCCAACTAGTGTCTTTTTGCTGTCAATCTCGAAGTCATAGCCGATGATAAGGGACACTGCTAGCTGGGACTAGATCGCGTTGGCCATGCAGGTACAGAGGGGACTTGTGCAGGGGATTCTTGCGGTGGCGAGTCTATAGGGTAGCTACATGTACTATTACATTGCTAAATACGAAGATATGTACTTTTAGCCTTCAACGCGCCAACTAGCCTCTCATAGCGCTGATGATAGGCTAACTCGAACTTCAGAGACCGCATGATTCATTTACCCGAGCCGCTTGGCTACCCTAGAGTGCACAAAGTACATCTCTGGCGCCGATTCTGCACTTTTGGCAGTTTTGCTCACTGATTTGTTAGATTGGTCGACTGAGAACTGCCTTGCCATTGGTCCACTGTGACCGGCGCCTACTAGCTTAGCTACTCATCTGAGCCATCGGCGAACAAAGAAATAAAGCCGACAAAGATAACTGTTAGATTTAACCTTCTCCTTAATTCACTTCACACTTTAGATTGAATTGGAGTCTTAGACTACTGGCAGTATTATTGAATGATTCCTGCCTCAGCAACAGCACTACTGAACAAAATGAGCAAAAGTGTGCGCCTAATTCAGCTACTGCAACAGGGGACAGAAAAGGGATTACCCAATCAAGCAAGTCTAGGTAGCCTCTCACCCAACCAATCAGAAACTCAACAGCCGGAGACCAGGTATTCCACAGTGACCGAATCGGCTCGATGCTCTGCAGCTGTAGACTCGGGATGATGCTGTCACAATCTTCGCTGTTAGCTAGCAGGTGATGCTCTTAACTGGATGTTCGCTGCTGTCGACCGGGGGACTCGTCCTTGATGATGATGGGGGAAGTTGCAATCCGGGGATCAAGAAACGACGGTCGTGCTCCGGGAACCAGAAGTTGCGCGCTGGGCCCGAGCCAAAGTAAGAAGAAGTAGCGTCCGAGCGGGCCAAAAACTCCGGTTTAAATAGCCGCCAACTGGACCGCATAGTTTGTTATAACGGAACACGTCGATTCTGATTGGCTGAGCCGTTTTGTTAAAATGAGCGCCGAATTTTCTGATTGGCTAAGCTCGTTGCTACCCAGAATCACGTGACCGAGAGATCCTATCAGTTCCCACAGGGTCGTAAAAAGATGACAGGTGCGGCCATAAATCACTCAAAATCGCAACAAAATGATTTATGACCTTTCGCGTAGGATTGACAGAAATTAATGAAAAAATATACATTAGAAAGCTCTTATTAAATAGAAAGTGAAGATAATGAAGAGAAATCGCTAATCGCTAATCCCAAGGTACTTTTAGGGGTAAAACGCATAGCTGTCAAAGCTGTCACACGCTTGAGTGAATCCGAACAATAGGCTCTGACCTCATAAATCTTGATGGCCTGTCAAAATGATGAGAAAAAAGCTACCGCCCGCATCCTCTCAGACCATCTGGCGCCCGCTTCAACACTGAGTGAGGCGCAGGTGGCTGTCAGATCAGCTTCGAAAGCGATGATTTATGACCCAAAAAGCTGCGCCTATGTTATTATGACTACTAGTATGGCCAGACATTATATCTAGTATAGATTCTATGAAAATTCGCAGAAAAGGATAAAAATGCCCTTAGCCTGCTGTCAGTAGGCTAGTAAGTTTAGAGCCCATGTGCTAGCGCGGGATTTGGGAAAAAGTGCGTCCTCATCAGATCACTATATTGGTTTCAATTTTTCGGTGTCAAGCAAACACTAATGTGTGGCTTAGCTCATTTAGAATCTTTCGTAGTTAATATTCCGTAGAAATTGGAACAGGCGTAGTCCTTAATTTTTAGATTTTCCATCAAATCAAAAAGCGGAATCTCACAGTCTAGACATCAAGGACCACTGTATGTAGCTATATATACAGTGGTCCTTGAGTCTAGACACAGAGATCCATATGATATATGTATATTTATCTAAATGGTAAACAAATCGAAATGTTATCATTATTAGTACAATCGAATCGACTTTTCCTATTCCATTAATGCTAATTGATAAGCAAACTACTCACAAAAAACAGTGTCTACAGACCGATACTTGCGTCCGTTTCAATAAAAACGATTCAACGACTCTAAAATAGAAAATAATTAATGAGGAGCCAATATTTATCGAATTCCTTCGTCATCATTGTCCGAAGTGTTGATTTTAAATAATGACTGTCATTACCTGTCCTGTTTGGTGACTTTTAATTGCATTCAATGTATTTAAGCAGCTCGAATATGACGAATGCGCAGGGGATCAGCCTGATGCTATCCTAAACAGTTTACAATGAAGAAAATACTACTCATCTGTCTGCTGACTGCGACAATATTTGAAAAAGTGACTTCAAAATTGGAAGAGTTCAACGCGGTGGACGGCTTCTTGTGCATCCGAGACGAGTTCACTCGAGACCTGCCGAATGCCGATTCTAAGATCGGATGCGCCTCTCAATGCACCGCGGAGCCCCTGTGCAAGGCGTTCGCCATGGAGACGGCCACGAGCTCCCGTGTCTGTCGGCTGTTCGTGTTCGATCGGTGCAGCAAGCGAGTACGCGACTGCGACTGCAGCTCGCGAGGTCGCGTGTTCGTCCGTCGTGAGGACCAACGACTTCGAGCAGGCGCTCTGTGTCCCGCTGGCTATGGCGACGATTTGTGTGGGACAAAGTACAAGCTGCACCCTGGAATCGAGTTCTGGAAGCCGAGCAAGGCCAAGTGCGACAGCGAGCCCGGCTTGGTGATCATGGCCGATGCGATGGATGCAGCCGAGATGAGCCATATCGACATGCTTTGCGACCGTTCGAGCACAGGTACGTTTCTCGGAGGTGTGCAGCCTGCAGGCAGTGCGGAGCCGGATGGAGGCTGGATCTGGGCGAGCTGCGGTCTCCCGATCGACTCAACTCTCTAGTGTTGCGGCGAGCCGAGCGACAGTGGAAGTCAAAATGTAACTATCAGGTGGTACAACGCGCACAAGCTTACTGACCTGAAGGATACCTCGTCTCGAGCCACCGGCGTCCTGTGCGAGTGCGTGTCTCCATTCGAGTGAATGGCTTAAACCAATTGAGCGGTTCAATGGATACTATTTCTTAACAAAGTTTTTCAAGTCATTTGAATGGGATTGAATTTTGGAATACTTGTGTTGAATTCTAAATATGATTTTTTCTCTGATAAAAGCAACTCTGTCGGCTGTTCTGTTATTCATACCATCACTGTACCTTGCATTCGCCCGCTGAACACTCCTGTGTGAGTGTGTGCCTGTGCAAATGACTGCGTACGCATCCGCGCGCTTGTGTGCCTGCTCAGGAGAGTCGGCGGAATGGGCAGTAAAGCCCCTCGCCGGTTGTGTGACAATTTCGCTTAAAGTGCGCCAGGGTGCACACAGACCTATCCTAAACCCTAATTCCTAAACCATAACTCTAGCACTAACCTAATCGCTAACCCAAATCCGACTTGTCGGTAGCTAACTTGTTGGCATGCAGTGGTGCCGCTCCCCTCTCGATCCAGTAGTGTATTAGCAGGTCGCTAAGCTTCAGAATTAGCTTTGAAAGCTGACAGTCACATTCTGACTCGGACTAATTTGTATACATGTAGTGCGTTTATTCATAGCTCGTAAAATTGTCTTGATTTCAATTCATTTGATCGCTGATTAGCTCGCACCAGCGAAGTCGACAAGATCTTCATGTAAGATTGAAAGCATTGATTGATATATTGTAAACATTGAGAACTACTCAATTGGAAATCAAAATCTCGTTTTACATGTCAATAATCCGCGGATGGCTTTTGCTATTACAAAAAGCAACGCTGAAACCAACAGGACTCTCGAAAATCGAGCATTGCCAATTGTACCAACAACAGAAATCATGCTCCTGCTCCTGCTCCTGCTTCTGCTCTCGTTTCTGCTCCCGTTTCTGCTCCTGCCCCTGCTCCTGCTCCTGCTCCTGCTCTCGTTTCTGCTCCCGTTTCTGCTCCCGCTCCTGCTCCTGCTCCCGCTCCTGCTCTCGTTTCTGCTCCCGTTTCTGCTCCTGCTCCCGTTTTTGCTCCTGCTCCCGTTTTTGCTCCTGCTCTCGTTTCTGCTCCCGTTTTTGCTCCTGCTCCTGCTCCTGCTCCTGCTCTCGTTTCTGCTCCCGTTTTTGCTCCTGCTCCTGCTCCTGCTCCTGCTCCTGCTCCTCTCTCTCTCTCTCTCTCTCTCTGCACCGCATACCCCGAAGTCAGCGCTGCTTCGAAGTCAGTTGGCGCCCCAGTCTGCGAACGAGCTTGAGAACTGCTGGCGCATCACAGAGGAGAAGCTCACGAT
This sequence comes from Macrostomum lignano, assembly GCA_002269645.1. Taxonomy (NCBI): domain Eukaryota; kingdom Metazoa; phylum Platyhelminthes; family Macrostomidae; genus Macrostomum; species Macrostomum lignano. The sequence continues at coordinate 26,061 of NIVC01000799.1, read as the reverse complement.
CAGCCGGGTGTGCCGCGTGTCCTCTGGGGCAGTCGAAAAGAAGATGCTGCTCAGTGTCCAGGTCCCCGCAGTCCGGGCACAGCGGGTTGTCAGACAGGCCGAGCCGATGGCGAGTGGCGGCCACTTGGAGGCTGCAGCCGGCGCGAAGCTGATTAATGGCCACCTCGGCCCTTCTGGGTAAAGCTGGCAGTTGTGGCCAGGAAGTTTCCCGGCCACAGAACTCGAGGTCGAGGTTGGATCTCAGACGGTGGAGGTAGGCGTTTGCAGCCGTGAGCGGTACCTCCTGATCAACTTGGCAAGTGACAGTGTTCTTTGCTGCCTTGTCTGCGCGTTCGTTGAGCTGCATCCCACAGTGGGCTGGGGATCCAGGTGAGGCGAACGTCGGCACTCGCGTTGCTAATTATGCGCCAGATGTCAGAGACGGTCCTGCCTCCGCCGTTGGGACCTCTCATAATACTCTGAATGGCTGCCTGCGAGTCGGTGAGGATGTTGATGTCCGGGGGGTTGGCGAGTTCTCCGGAGATGGACTGTAAGGCGATGAGGATGGCATGAAGTTCCGCTTGTGTGCTGCTGCAGATGCCGCCTTCTGCACTGGTGATCACGACGGCCGCACTGGTGCCATTGGAGGTGCCGCCGGAGGCTGATCCATCAGTCCAGGCTTGGACGGGGTGCATGCCGCCCTTCTCCAGGTACGTGATGGCCGCGTGGTTGCGGAGACCGGGGGGGAGTCTGCGGCTGCATTGCTCGGATAGCGAGAGGTCGCAGTCGACGGTGCCGCGGGCCTCCCACGGCGGCTGGTGTTGCAGCTGGTCCTCTTTCGGGAGGCTTTATGGGTTCCAGGGCGGTCGAGTTCCCGGCTGACACGTCGCCAGCAGCCTCGGAAGTGCCGCTGGTAGTCGAGCGCGACGGTGCAGATTTCTGTGAGGTCACGCTGCTGTCTCTGGTGGCTCTCAAAGGCACGGTTCTTGAGGCGCGGCTGAGTGTCTCTCAGGGCGACCTCACGCGCCGGGGTCTCGGCTGGGAGGCGCAGGATTCCTTCACGGAGACTTGCACTGCGCTGGAGGATCAGGTGGCCAAAGGTGGGGAGGTTGGCAACAGCCAGCAGATCCCGGATATGAGTCAGCTGCAGGCACCCGGGGAAAATACGAGCGCAGCTGTGTTGTTGTCGGTCGATTAGGAGTTGGTTAGGAGGAGGGGCTGCAAAGGATCCCCAGACGCCGCAGGCGTAGTCGGCCACTGAGCGGACTGTTGCGATGTACGCTGTCCGGAGGATCTTGCTGTCCGCGAGGGCTGCTCTGGTAGCGAGGGCAGCAAGTGGGCGCGGCGCTTACGGGCGGCCATCTTCCGTCGGATGTTTGCGCGTGCTGAGCGAAACTGAGACTGCCGTCCAACGTGAGCCCCAAAAAGGTCGGCGTGAGCTCGAAGTTGAGCTTATCTCCATTTATGCAAAGGTTCACCTGGCTCTTTCCGTTATTCTCGTTTGGGGCCATAGTGAAAGTGGTATAGCAGCATTTGCTATTGCTAATGGTGACCTTCCAGGTCCTGCACCAGCTGGTCACTGCGTCCAGAGCAGGTTGGAGCTCCTCTGCGCAGGTAGCCAGGGAGCGGGTCGTGGCTAGTAGGGCCGAGTCGTCCGCGTAAATGCTCAGGTCGGTTCGTGGGCTGGCTGCGGCAACAGCCTCGGCGAGGTCATTGACGTATATGTTCCACAGGGTGGGCGCTAGGAGGCCGCGGACCCAGCGCGTCATACGTCTGGAGATGCCCATGCGTCGCATTTTGGCGTAGAGCGCCAGGCGCCAGACTTTGTCGTAGGCCCGGCTGAAGTCGATAAGGCACAGGATGCTGCGCAGGGCAGGGTGGTTTTCCAAGCCGTCGAAAATAGCTTGACAGACCCTGGCGAGCTGGTCCTCAGTGCTGCGTCCACGGCGGAAACCGGCTTGATTTTGTGATAGGCAGCCGCGGCTTTCCAGGTCGTGGTTAAGGCGGACAAGCGCCATGCGCTCTGCGCACTTAGCGACGCAGCTGGTCAAGGCGACAGGACGATAGCTGTCCGGTGACGTGGCACTCTTGTCCTTTTTCCGGATCGGGATGATGGTGCCATTTCGCCAGCTGGTCGGTGTTTGCCTTTTGTGTCCAGGTGCGGTTGATTAGTTTGAGAAGGATGTTTTCAGCGGCCGCGGGGAGGCGTTTCAGCATTTCGTTTGAGACGCCGTCGGCCCCCACAGACTTCTCCGACTTGAAGCAACGAACAGCGGCGCGGAGCTCGCCAATAGAGAAGAAGGCAGGGGGGTCATCTGTGACTGCCGTGGCCTCGTTGGCTTCGTAGCGGATTGCAGTATCCTGACGGCGTCTTGGGACTCGGCTCACTTCCGCGTACATCTGGCAGAAAAGCTCTGCCTTTTCTTTGTTAGTGCGGGCCGTGCGCTCGGGGACGTTTTCTGAGGCGGGTCTGGTAATCGCTGCGGAGTCCCCTGTCTTGTACCCTTCGCCTCTCATGGCGCGAAAGGGCCAAAGATGTCGGAGCCCTGGTGGAAATGTGCCGCCCTTTCCAGCAGAAAGGCTTTCTTTTCCTTGTTGAGGCAGTCTGGGGCATTATGTCGGGCCCGTGCGGCTGCGGCAAGGTTCTCCGGGGTCGGGTCGGCTTCGGCGGCCTGACGTGCTGCTTTGGTCGCTTTCGTGGCATCCTCGCACGCGTCGTTCCAGAATGGGAGCCGGCGTGTTGGCTTCCCTGAGCTGCGCGGGATGCTGTGTCGCGCAGCTGAGAGTATTGCATCGGAAAGCCGAGTTGCCTCATCGTTGAGCGCGACCGCTTGTAGTTCGGAGTCGGCCCAGGCAGTCAAAACAGCCCAGTTTGCTTTCTTGCAGATCCAGCGTTTCTGTCCCTGGCGGATTGGCGGTCCGGCGTTGGAGGCTGGGATGTTGCAGAAGATTGGCAGGTGTTCGCTGCCCCAGTCGGGGCCAGTTCTCCAGGAGTCAATCGGGGCGCCGGAGAGGGCGCTGCTGCAGATCGTCACATCCGAACTGCTGATGCGACCTGTACTGGGGCACTGTACAGGGGCACCTGTGGGGCACCTGTTGGTTGAGTTGCAGATGGTCAGGCCGTTGCGAGCAACCCATTCATCAACCGTTTGGCACCTGGCATCCTCGTCGAGGTGATGTTCCCAGCTGCCATGGGCGTTGAAGTCGCCCCCGAGGATGGCTCTGCCGGTGACCGGTAGGTTGTTGAAGGTTGGCTGCCAGGCGTCATCAGGGCGTTGGCAACTGGTGGGTGGAGCGTAAGTGGTTCTGCTCCTGCTCCCGCTCCTGCTCTTATACATGTACTCCTGCTCCTTCTTACGACTCGTATGCCGCTCTGCTCCTGCTCAATGGGCATCAATTATCTAGTCATACTACTGAACAGTACAAAATAGCAATTAGCTATTCTGTAAAATTCAGCCCTAGAGGACATCTCTAGCGACTGCACGCGCGCCACTTTGATTCATTTCATGTCCAGCGCATTAGAGGTCAAGCAAGAACAGAGCGGAGAAGCATCCTTCCACTCTTCTTTAGCTTCAGGTGCGCAAAAAGTCCACGACGTGCCTCGTTAAGTCAGTTCGGTCTGCTCGCAGTGCTCGGCCTCTTTGTATCGCAAACGATCTATCCTGAATGATTTTTTTGCAAAATTTGGTAACTAACTGTTAGTCAAAGAGCATTATTCGATGCTTTCTTCACAGTATGCATTCAATATGATTTTGGTCAGCAGCATGTTGTAGATGGTGGAGCAGACAGAAGCAAGATAATGCTCTTTGCCATGGCCCCTGTTACTATTTCTATGCACATTGCACTGAAAAGTCAGACATTCAGACAGTTCACGAGGCCATCGCGTGTTACGCTGCTTAGGAACAAGAGACCCAGTAAAGATAAAAGCTGTTTTGGAAAATGCACTTTGTACTTAGGAATAATGCATTTATTTTTTGCTAATTCTTGCGTGACACAATAGTGCCACTCACTGCAATACATACACACACAAAATCTCTGTACTGAATCATAATTTCAAAAATGTTTTCAAAGATAATCACAGTTACAAAGTTAAAAGTTAATTCAAAGTTAATAAAGTTCTAACTAAACTTTTCTAGCCTGCCGGTTACTTTTTTTAGTATCTTCATACCTTTGCAGACGAAGGTTCCAGGCGTTGGCGCTGTCGTGCACTGGGTGTACTTTTACCGGGCATTAAATTTCCTATACAGCTTCCTAAATCTCTTGCCGTCTGTAGTAGTTGGCTGGGGCGGTCAATACGAGCTCGATGGTAAATACGAGTCGACATGTACTGTCTGAGTTCAGTACGTCTGAGTTATCACTAAACAGTTGTTCGGTTTCATAAACATAAATTCTGCGTTCAACACTTGCACATGCATGAATGATAGATGATAAGTGCATGACATGAAGACAGTAGACAGGAGACATGAAGACAGGATACAGGGTACATGAAGACAGTAGACAGGGACATGAAGACAGTAGACAGAGGACATGAAGATAGCATACAGGGGACATACAAACAGTAGACAGGAGACATGAAGACTGTAGACAGGAGACATGGAGACAGTAGACAGGAGACATGATGACAGGAGACATGAAGACTGTAAACAGGAGACATGAAGACAGTAGACAGTGGACATGAAGACAGTAGACAGGAGACATGAAGACAATAGACAGAGGACATGAAGACACTACATGAAGACAGTAGACGGGGGACAATGTGACGGTTGACAAATGAGTCACGATTAAGCACAGTCTAAACCCGCATCACAAAGAATCGCTAAAAGTACATCGGACACGGGTAAACATGTAAAAATAGCCCTGTCGTCCTGTCCTTCCATTCCCATTCCTTTCCAGTGCAGCTCCAGGGCCAGTGTCCCCCACTTGCCAGTCTCGGGTAGGCCCGTTAGTGTGAGTTCGGCGCGAACTTGCACTATTTTAGAGCCTGGGATGAGTTTAGACAAAATTTTCTCTCTTTATCCCAGCAGTGCAACCCGGAGCGGTCCAGGCATGCGCTTATGGTTAAGTGGCTGTGCAGTGCAACCTTCCTTTCATACCCCCCAGAGTTCGAGAAGTAAGCAATGCACATATCCCAGTAAAAAGAAACCCAGACTCTACTAAAGTGCAAAGCCTGCGTCTGAGGAAATGAAAAATTGCAGCTGAGCCTCCAGTTGATGAAGGTGAATAAGGACTGTGCAAAAGCATTAGTGTTCTCTGTCATTCAAGTGCTCCCTCAGAGGGGTAGAGGCCTGTTTGTTGGCACTCTTGACTTGAAGATGATTCCCCTGGTTTGACTGTAGGTAGCAATGCACTAACAACACAATATTGACTACACCTAACAATGCACTAACAACACAATATTGACTACACATAACAATGCACTAACAACACAATATTGACTACACTACACCCAACAATGCACTACTGACTACAGGTAACAATGCACTGCTGACTGCAGGTAACAACACACTACTGACTGCAGGTAACAATGCACTACTGACTGCAGGTAACAATGCACTACTGACTACAGGTAACAATACACTACTGACTACAGGTAACAATACACAAAACTGACACAAAAATGCCTAAAATTGCATTCACAATTGATCCAATAATATACAATGCCCCTCAAAGCATTACTTTTTTCTGAACTCAAAACGAAATGAAAAAATTATCATAAGAATAAATTATCCGTGTCTTTCAGATTTCGCTATCCGAACATTCTAAATTACAGTCAAATTTAATGGTTCAGAGAAGACAATTAATTTATTGTATTGTATTTCCAGTCGCCAGCTTCCTTCAGGTTGGTGTCTTCAAATCATAACAAACATTGAACCGTACACACTGTAGGTGTTCAATTTCGGCCACTGGTGACATATAAATACACTACCGTAGTCTCTATTTAGAACCGGTTTGCCGCAATGTGGTTAAAAGACAGCGGTGTGTTTGATTGAATTCTATACTTCTAGTTAACAATGCAGTTCCTTGTGCATCATTCTGAGATGGCTCTGTTTAAATATTGACGCTATTTTCGGGGCGATATTCCCATAAATAATTTTCTATAGCACTTGAATAGCACGGATTTGTATAAGCACGTATGTTTACTCTACCGAATCCTGTTCATTCAGGCTGGTTGTGGAGCTCCAAATGGCACCTGAGGCGGCAATAAGGCTCCTGGAGTGACAAAGGAGCTGTTGAGGTGACAAAGTAGCTCCTAGAGTGACAAAGTAGCTCCTAGAGTGACAAAGTAGCACCTAGAGTAACAAAGTAGCTCCTAGAGTGACAAAGTAGCTGTTGAGGTGACAAAGTAGCTCCTAGAGTGACAAAGTAGCTAATTGAGTGACAAAGTAGCTAATTGAGTGACAAAGTAGCTTTTGGAGTGACAAAGTAGCTCCTGGAGTGACAAAGTAGCTCATGGAGTGACAAAGTAGCTCCTGGAGTGACTAAGTAGCTGTTGAGGTGACAAAGTAGCTTTTGGAGTGACAAAGTAGCTCCTGGAGTGACAAAGTAGCTCATGGAGTGACAAAGTAGCTCCTGGAGTGACTAAGTAGCTGTTGAGGTGACAAAGTAGCTTTTGGAGTGACAAAGTAGCTCCTGGAGGGACTAAATAGCTGTTGAGGTGACAAAGTAGCTTTTGGAGTGACAAAGTAGCTCCTGGAGTGACAAAGTAGCTCATGGAGTGACAAAGTAGCTCCTGGAGTGACTAAGTAGCTGTTGAGGTGACAAAGTAGCTTTTGGAGTGACAAAGTAGCTTCTGGAGGGACTAAATAGCTGTTGAGGTGACAAAGTAGCTGTTGGAGTGACAAAGTAGCTCCTGGAGTGACAAAGTAGCTGTTGAAGTGACAAAGTAGCTCATGGAGTGACAAAGTAGCTGTTGGAGTGACAAAGTAGCTAATTGAGTGACAAAGTAGCTGTTGGAGTGACAAAGTAGCTCCTGGAGTGACAAAGTAGCTGTTGGAGTGACAAAGTAGCTGTTGGAGTGACAAAGTAGCGGCTGGAGTGACAAAGTAGCTGTTGGAGTGACAAAGTAGCGGCTGGAGTGACAAAGTAGCTCATGGAGTGACAAAGTAGCGGTTGGAGTGACAAAGTAGCTGTTGGAGTGACAAAGTAGCTGTTGGAGTGACAAAGTAGCTCCTGGAGTGACAAATTAGCGGCTGGAGTGACAAAGTAGCGGTTGGAGTGACAAAGTAGCTGTTGGAGTGACAAAGTAGCTGTTGGAGTGACAAAGTAGCTCCTTGAGTGACAAAGTAGCTCCTGGAGTGACAAAGTAGCTCCTGGAGTGACAGAGTAGCGGTTGGAGTGACAAAGTAGCTAATTGAGTGACTAAGTAGCGGTTGGAGTGACAAAGTAGCTCCTGGAGTGACTAAGTAGCTAATAGAGTGACAAAGTAGCTCATGGAGTGATAAAGTAGCTTATAGAGTGACAAAGTAGCTCCTGGAGTGACAAAGTAGCTGTTGGAGTGACAAAGTAGCTCATGGAGTGATAAAGTAGCTAATAGAGTGACAAAGTAGCTGTTGGAGTGACAAAGTAGCTGTTGAAGTGACAAAGTAGCTGTTGGAGTGACAAAGTAGCTCATGGAGTGACAAAGTAGCTCATGGAGTGACAAAGTAGCTCCTGGAGTGACAGAGTAGCGGTTGGAGTGACAAAGTAGCTCCTTGAGTGACAAAGTAGCTCCTGGAGTGACAAAGTAGCTCCTGGAGTGACAGAGTAGCGGTTGGAGTGACAAAGTAGCTAATTGAGTGACTAAGTAGCGGTTGGAGTGACAAAGTAGCTCCTTGAGGGAAAAAGTAGCTCCTGGAGTGACAAAGTAGCGGTTGGAGTGACAAAGTAGCTAATTGAGTGACAAAGTAGCGGTTGGAGTGACAAAGTAGCTCATGGAGTGACAAAGTAGCTCCTGGAGTGACAAAGTAGCTGTTGGAGGGACAAAGCTTATAGAGTGACATCTGCAGTGTTAGGCTGATTTCTAGGCAGGCAAGTGCTTTAAAGAGTGCTATATAGGTTGGCAGTTGAAACTGTAGTTGATAATTACTTAAAAATCGCGTCTGCTCGCCCAGGGCACTGAGTTGCACCGAAAGCATCTGCTGAACAAGTGCAACGCTGGTGAAAAAGCCCTAATAGACGCAATTCTCGACGTTCAAGCTTTGACAGAGCTTAACAGAACTAAGAGAATTACGATTTGTTTTAATGCGCACTCCGTCTTGCCCTCCAGACTTGGCGGCGCGCAATTCAGTCGGTTCATTCGCACTTGGCCTGACTGACTGACTAACTGACTGATTTTTGCTAGTTGCGCAGTCAAGTCTGGATTTGCTAAAAAATTACTCTCGTTCTTGGCGCAATGAAGGGCGCAGAAGTGCGCACCCATCCCATACTAGAGTATAAGTACACCGAGGAGATAGTAGCAGCTTTACTGAACTCTGAGCTAGGTAGTTTGACTTGCGAAAATGGAGATTGCAGGATTTATTTAGTATACCTTTTCAACTTCGGATTCGTCAAAATGAGTTCAAATTCGTCAGCGTATGCGAAACTATATAGCGCTCAAGGGGAAGAGAATGAGTGTCTGTGGTAAATTTTTAGAGAAAGTGACTTCGAATTCGTATAAGTAAGTGAAATTCGTCAGTGCAAATACAGCCTGATCAGAAAAAGTGTTTGCTTTGTCCATGGTAAGAAAAGAAGGTGTCTATGGTAAGTTTAAGTAAGAAAGTGAGTGAAGTTCGTGTGTGGAAAAGTAGCCAATTTCTTGAAATCTTCATTTCATGCTTCGATTGTTTTCAGAGATGCCCTGCATGACAACAAACAGCCAATGTAACGCACAAAGTCCCGTCAAGTCGACGACTGATTGCCTGCGTTGTCAGCAGGAGCAGCAGGAAAATCTGCAACAAGCTTTTGCTGCATTTCTTTGAGGGTCACAGTCGGCTTCTCTTCCACATACCTCGTCAACCCCCCGAGCATCTCCTCAGAAAGCTTTGGTCTCACTGCACCTCCATGCGCGTTTAGATCAATCCTACCCTCATCAACATATCTCCTGATGATGTCACTGGCAGTTGTCCTCTTCATATCCAGTTCAATTGCGAGTTACATGTATCTCCAGTCTCGTCTTTGTTGAAAACATCGCACGAGTCTAGAGCGATCCACAGACGAAATTCTCATGCAGGGCATCTCTGACAACAATCAAAGCATGAAATGAAGATTTCAAGAAATTGGGCCACTTTTCCACGCACGAACTTCACTCACTTTCTTACTTAAACTTACCATAGACACCTTCTTTTCTTACCATGGACAAAGCAAACACTTTTTCTGATCAGGCTGTATTTGCACTGACGAATTTCACTTACTTAGACGAATTCGAGGTCACTTTCTCAAAAAATTTACCACAGACACTCATTCTCTTCCCCTTGAGCGCTATATAGTTTTGCATACGCTGACGAATTTGAACTCACTTTTGACGAATCCGAAGTTGAAAAGGTATACTTGAATCAAACGAATGATAAATTTCATTATCAAATTTAAATCTGGTCTTCATCGACTCGAGCGATGAACTAAAACACCGTCTTAATGGCACTGTTGCATATTTATTGTATTTAGCTGCCAGACATGACTGACCTTCGCTCCTCCTCGATGCCTCTCTCACCGAAACCCTTTACCTATCACCAGTCTCTCGCTAAGCTCAGTGTCTCAGTGAGATTCCGTACGTTAGTCTGGGTTTCCCCACTCTCTCATTTCTCTTCGACACTCTATCATCTCTCTTCCCCACTCTCTTATCTCTTTTCCCCACTCTCTCATCTCTCTTCCCCACTCTCATCTCTCTTCCCCACTCTCTCATCTCTCTTCCCCACTCTATCATCTCTCTTCCCCACTCTCATCTCTCTTCTTCCCCACTCTCTCATCTCTCTTCCCCACTCTCATCTCTCTTCCCCACTCTCTCATCTCTCTTCCCCACTCTATCATCTCTCTTCCCTCACTCTCATCTCTCTTCTTCCCCACTCTCTCATCTCTCTTCCCCACTGTCTTATCTCTTTTCCCCACTCTCTCATCTCTCTTCCCCACTCTCTCATCTCTCTTCCCCACTCTCTCATCTCTCTTCCCCACTCTCTCATCTCTCTTCCCCACTCTCTCATCTCTCTTCCCCACTCTCTCATCTCTCTTCCCCACTCTATCATCTCTCTTCCCCACTCTCTCATCTCTCTTCTTCCCCACTCTCTCATCTCTCTTCCCCACTGTCTTATCTCTTTTCCCCACTCTCTCATATCTCTTCCCCACTCTCTCATCTCTCTCCCCACTCTATAATCTCTCTTCTCCACTGTCTTATCTCTCTTCCCCACTCTCTACTCTCTCTTCTCCACTCTCTGTTTACAGTAAGACAGAGCGCACACCTACGGAGAGAAATGAGTTACTGTTGTTTTTTGCACTTTAGTCCCCTCCCTCTGCTCACGCGGCTAACCACAGTGTATTTATTTTTATTTGGCCATTGTAATGCTTGCTGGATCCTTGATTAACAGGGAGGGGGGAAACGAGTCGAGAACTGACTTCCCAACGAGCTTTGTAAGCCCCAACAGAAAAGTACGAGGGTTTGTTTTGACAGAATCGTTTATGTCCCCGGCAAATTATCAGTTCCGACCGCAATTGTCTCTACTCTCCGTGATTTATGGTCTCGACACAAGTTTTTGCCTTCGTGAAGTCTTTTATTTCTCATTTCCTAGCTTTTTTGTACTCAAACTGTACTCAAACCCTACCATTTGCCTTCCCTTTCTGTCACTTTCTCTCCCTTCCAATTTTGTCACTCTCCCACTTTCCTCTTTGTCACTCTCTCCCTTCCTATTCTGTCACTCTCTGCCTTTCTATTCTGTCACTTTCTACCTTCCGATTCTGTCACTCTCTCCCTTCCCATTCTGTCACTCTCTGACTTCCCAATCTGTCCCTCTCTCCCTTCCCAATCTGTCCCTCTCTCCCTTCCCAATCTGTCCCTCTCTCCCTTCCCAATCTGTCACTCTCTCCCTTCCCAATCTGTCCCTCTCTCCTTTCCCAATCTGTCACTCTCTCCCTTCCCAATCTGTCACTCTCTCCCTTCCCAATCTGTCACTCTCTCCCTTCCCAATCTGTCACTCTCTCCCTTCCCAATCTGTCACTCTCTCCCTTCCCAATCTGTCACTCTCTCCCTTCCCAATCTGTCCCTCTCTCCCTTCCCAATCTGTCACTCTCTCCCTTCCCAATCTGTCACTCTCTCCCTTCCCAATCTGTCCCTCTCTCCCTTCCCAATCTGTCACTCTCTCCCTTCCCAATCTGTCCCTCTCTCCCTTCCCAATCTGTCACTCTCTCCCTTCCCATTCTGTCACTCTCTTCCTTCCCTTTCTGTCACTCTCTTCCTTCCCATTCTGTCACTCTCTGACTTTCCATTCTGTCACTCTTTTCCTTCCCATTCTGTCACTCTCTGACTTTCCATTCTGTCACTTTCTCTCACTTCCAATTTTTTCACTCACCCACTTTCCACTCTGTCACTCTCTCCCTTCCCATTCTGTCACTCTCTCCCTTCCCATTCTGTCACTCTCTCCCTTCCCATTCTGTCACTCTCTCCCTTCCCATTCTGTCACTCTCTCCCTTCCCATTCTGTCACTCTTTGCCTTCCCATTCTGTCACTCTCTCCCTTCCCATTCTGTCACTCTTTGCCTTCCCATTCTGTCACTCTTTGCCTTCCCATTCTGTCACTCTCAGTCAGAGTTCACTCAGAGAGTGCTTCAGTCTTATACACAATAAGCAGCATTAGGCGGCTCGGTCATCTCTACTAGAACTGTCAGCGCCTGTTGACAGAAGCACTATTTCGGACTACACACGTCACAGAGCTGTACTAAAATACATGTATGAAGACCCGACTGCATTCGATTGTTATCTTGTAGAAAGAATTTACAAATCAGGCCTTGAGTGAAACAGTGCAACAGTATAACAGTGTTTTTGCAGTTCCAGAATCAGCGCTACTTGGGAGGTCTGGGCGCTCTCGTGTAGGTCTTTTCTGAAACGAACGGGTCTTGAAAAACGTGAAAATTGTTTGCCTTTTCGACTTGCAGTGTCATGCCAAAAGTAAGCTGAAATTTGTCTGGTTAACGATTTTCATACACTTTTGGCAGGAAAGTGGCAGTCTTGGAGTGTGGATGGCACAGGAATGGCAGGGACGGGAGAGGGAGCTGGGGGGATGGCTGGGAGAGAGCTGAGGGATGGCTGGGAGAGAGCTGGCGGATGGCTAGGAGAGAGCTGGGGGATGGCTGGGAGAGAGCTGGCGGATGGCTGGGAGAGAGCTGGGGGATGGCAGGGAGAGAGCTGGGGGATGGCTGGGAGAGCTGGGGGATGGCTGTGAGAGAGCTGGGGGATGGCAGGGAGAGCTGGGGATGGCAGGGAGAGAGCTGGGGGATGGCAGGGAGAGAGCTGGGGGATGGCTGGGAGAGAGCTGGGGGATGGCTGGGAGAGAGCTGGGGGGATGGCTGGGAGAGAGCTGGGGATGGCAGGGAGAGCTGGAGGATGGCAGGGAGAGAGCTGGGGGATGGCAGGGAGAGCTGGAGGATGGCAGGGAGAGCTGGGGGATGGCTGGGAGAGAGCTGGGGGATGGCAGGGAGAGCTGGGGGATGGCAGGGAGAGAGCTGGGGGATGGCTGGGAGAGAGCTGGCGGATGGCTGGGAGAGCTGGGGGATGGCTGGGAGAGAGCTGGGGGATGGCTGGGAGAGAGCTGGGGGATGGCTGGGAGAGCTGGGGGATGGCTGTGAGAGAGCTGGGGGATGCAGGGAGAGCTGGGGGATGGCTGTGAGAGAGCTGGGGATGGCAGGGAGAGCTGGGGGATGGCAGGGAGAGAGCTGGGGGATGGCAGGGAGAGAGCTGGGGGATGGCAGGGAGAGCTGGAGGATGGCAGGGAGAGAGCTGGCGGATGGCTGGGAGAGAGCTGGGGGATGGCTGGGAGAGAGCTGGGGGATGGCTGGGAGAGCTGGGGGATGGCTGTGAGAGAGCTGGGGGATGGCAGGGAGAGCTGGGGGTGGCTGTGAGAGAGCTGGGGGATGGCAGGGAGAGCTGGGGGATGGCAGGGAGAGAGCTGGGGGATGGCAGGGAGAGAGCTGGGGGATGGCTGGGAGAGAGCTGGGGGATGGCTGGGAGAGCTGGGGGATGGCTGGGAGAGAGCTGGGGGATGGCAGGGAGAGCTGGAGGATGGCAGGGAGAGAGCTGGGGGATGGCAGGGAGAGCTGGAGGATGGCAGGGAGAGCTGGGGGATGGCTGGGAGAGAGCTGGGGGATGGCAGGGAGAGCTGGGGGATGGCAGGAAGAGCTGGGGGATGGCAGGGAGAGCTGGGGGATGGCTGGGAGAGAGCTGGAGGATGGCAGGGAGACAGCTGGGGGATGGCAGGGAGAGCTGGGGGATGGCAGGGAGAGAGCTGGGGGATGGCTGGGAGAGAGCTGGGGGATGGCAGGGAGAGAGCTGGGGGATGGCTGGGAGAGAGCTGGGGGGTGGCTGGGAGAAATCTGGGGGCTGAGAGATGGCTGGGAGAGAGCTGGGGGATGACAGGGAGAGCTGGAGTGACGACAGGGAGAGCTGGAGTGACGGCAGGGAGAGCTGGAGTGACGGCAGGGAGAGCTGGAGTGACGGCAGGGAGAGCTGGAGTGACGGCAGGGAGAGCTGGAGTGATGGCAGGGATGGCACACTAATGCCTTATCCTGGCATTTGTCTGGGAAGAGTCCTTCCTATTAGCCTATTCAGTATTAATAACCGAGTGGTTCAGTTCTTGCCATGATTTAGTTACCATGACGCAGCAGGCGGCCCACTCTGCCTGGACCCAATATGGCACGTGTGGGACCCCATGCAGCATTGCATTATCAGAGATAGAAGTTAATAAGAGCCTAGAGGTCGTTACTCAGGGGGTCACGGCCGGTCACCTAACTTCAGAAGCGCTACTCTCTGATTATTATGAAGGGTCAGCGCCGGCTTTTGTATTTACACTCTTCAAGTTATAAACACGACCCATGGAAGTTGGAACCCGTGTTTGCACTTATAGAACTCTTGTTGAAGCCAGTAAGAAAGGCAGAAAAATACTGCCAACCCGAATATTGCCTGTTTACTTCAGGTGAAATGATTGGAGGCAGGTGAGATAAAATTAGAAGCAACTCAGGGGTCCGCTTCGGGTCGGGAATATGCACTTTAATGCTTCACCTCTGAGGACACCCCAGTACTCAACTGTGGAAATAACATGTTAGTAGATTATTCAAGGGAAATCGAGACTAGGCATCTGGAAGAGATTCGCGATCTGAGGGTGAGATTCGCGATCTGGGGGTGAGATTCGCGATCTGAGGGTGAGATTCGCGATCTGGGGGTGAGATTCGCGATCTGGGGGTGAGATTCGCGATCTGGGAGTGAGATTCGCGATCTGGGGGTGAGATTCGCGATCTGAGGGTGAGATTCGCGATCTGGGGGTGAGATTCGCATCTGGGGGTGAGATTCGCGATCTGGGAGTGAGATTTGGGATCTGGGAGGGAGATTCGGGATCTGAGAGGGAGATGTGATATCTGGGAGTGAAATATGGGATATGGAAGTTAGATTTGCGACCTGGGAGTGAGATTTGGGATCTGGAAGGGAGATATGGTATCCAAGCAGACTTTAATTGATGAGATTTTGTATGGGGAATGAGATCATGAGATCTAAGAGTACGATTGAATAAATTCTTAATTGCCATTTTTAACAGAAAAAATATTTTTAATCGCTAATCAATTACACCCCGCCTCAAACCCGCTTATCTATTCCAGCTCTCAGATGCAGGGCGGATTCAAATTCAGTAATTATATAGCTTGTAAATAATGCCGTTTATCTATAGTCAGCATTGGCACGAGGCGGTGAGTCATTGCTCCTCTTCAAATTTATTGCTAAGTTACCAAATCAAGTTCATGTATTATGAGAATAGACCGCTAGTCACCACGCGGATGAATGTGAATGCGTTTAGAGTGAGAAAATGCAATACTGGATGTTGATCCTGTATGACAGAGAAGAGAATCGAGGGTACAGCCAGAGACAGCAGAGCCACCCAAATTTTTAGCGCACCTGATTTCCAGGCGCTTCTGATACTAATAACTTAGACATCCGTGAAATGCTTTCGAGCTGGTGTGGCACCAAAGTAATGCTAGTGTGACGCTTCTCTGACGCCTCTGGCACTATTAGTGCATTCTACTAGTAGTTTGACACCCCTGATACTAGTCTGACACTAGTGTGACAGCCCTGACTCTAGTTTGACACCCCTGACACTAGTCTGACACTAGTGTGACAGCCCTGACTCTAGTTTGACACCCCTGACACTAGTCTGACACTAGTGTGATAGCCCTGACTCTAGTTTGACACCCCTG
Source organism: Macrostomum lignano (assembly GCA_002269645.1). Taxonomy (NCBI): domain Eukaryota; kingdom Metazoa; phylum Platyhelminthes; family Macrostomidae; genus Macrostomum; species Macrostomum lignano. The sequence goes on along the minus strand of NIVC01000799.1, from coordinate 10,690 downwards.
ACACTAGTCTGACAGACACTAGAATGACAGCCCTGACACTAATATGACAGCCCCGACACTAATATGACAGCCCCGACACTAATATGACAGCCCCGACACTAATATGACAGCCCCGACACTAATATGACAGCCCCGACACTAATATGACAGCCCCGACACTAATATGACAGCCCCGACACTAATATGACAGCCCCGACACTAATATGACAGCCCCGACACTAATATGACAGCCCCGACACTAATATGACAGCACCGACACTAATATGACAGCCCCAACACTAATATGACAGCCCCGACACTAATATGACAGCCCCGACACTAATACTCGTATGACAGCCCCGACACTAATATGACTGTATGACAGCCCTAACATAAGTAAGATGCCTGCAACAGTAGAGCGATGCCTGTAGCATGAAATTGAATGCACCTGTCCCTAGTGAATCGCAGGTGGGTTCAGCTATTTGAATGAACAAATCCGATTCACTAACTCCATTATAGTTATGCAATAATTGTACAAATATTCGCTTTATACCCTCACAGTCAAATGCTGACTGTAGATTATTGCGCAATCGGCATCCAGTTCTAAAAAACTCTAATGAGCCGACTGCAGGCCGGATTAGTTCGGCTGAAAATGCTTCCCAACCCGCCACGGCGATGACTAATGTTCTAGCCAACTCCGCCCTTGCCGCGCCCTCCCTGCTTTTAGTCCAAAAGAAGCGATTACGCAACATCTAGAGGAAGGAGAGGGCTGTCACGGGACGCCGCGCGGCCTTGGCTGTCAGAAACTCTGCTGTCTTCTTTCGCTCACTTCTTTTTGCTTTACATTTCTTCTCTTCCTCGTACTGCCCCCGGCTTGCTATATAACCGTTCTATAGGGAGAGATTGAGAGAACAGCAAGCACTATGTAGCTTGGGCCCCCTGGATTGCATAATAGTATTGCACCCGTAAAAGAAAGGTTACGTAACCCCAATTTCTGCCCTCCCTGTCCAAATGAGGGTGACTCAGCGGAGGGCAAACCGCTCTTGCCCTCATCAAGCGAACCCTTAGCCCTCAGATACTCTCTCTCTCTCTCTCTCTGTACGCCCCAAGAGAGCTGGCTGCAATTTTGGCATCGATCAGGCCGCGGCCGGTTGGAAAATTCCAAGCCCCTAACTAATAACTTGCTGTCCGAGACCAGCCCCGCACAGATACAGTGACAGTTGCCCTACCACATAACCCTTCGTTTAAGTCCGCTCTTAGCTGCAGGGCTGGCTGGAGTTTGAAAAAAGGCGATTACGTAATATACAAGTTTAGTCAGAAATTGTATTTGGACTGGGCGTGCGCCAAAGATAGAGAAGGCGGTGGGGCTGGCAGTTTATTTACTTCTTTTAGAGTTCTTTGAAGTATCATGCAGTATCGTTTGCTCTCTATTAGAAGATCTTCTTCACTTCTAAAATCATTTTTATCGCAAGCACTTTAATATTCCAATAATTCGTACGCGTTTCTCCTAATACTCCTAGGCAGTCTGATTCGGAGGTACAGTGGGTAGCTACAGAGATCTATGCAGAATACTGAGATAGAGGCTGAGAGAGGGAATGAGAGAGAGGGTAAGAGAGAGAGGGTGAAGAGAGAGAGAGAGAGAGGGTGAGGGAAAGGGTGAGAAAGAGGAGGTAAGAGAGAGGGTAGGGGAGGGTGAAAGGTAGGTTGAGAGACGGGGTAAGAGATAGGATGAGAGAGAAAGGGGAGGATTAGAGAGGGTGGGTGAGAGAGATTGAGAGAGAGGGTGAGAAAGAGGGTGGAAGAGGCTGCTGTCAATCGGACCGCGACAGATGACAGACGCACAAGGCAAATCAAAATAGAAACAGAAGAATGCAGACAGTGATGGAGCTGCCCCCGGCCTTGCAAAAGAGCTGAGAGCTGAGGCAGCAAAGACTGGTGCATCGGCTTGCATACATGATTGAGTTTTTAACTCTAGATGCAGAATAGTAAGCCGAGTACAAATGCAGGAGACAGGACCGGCCATTGTTTGCTTAAGCCCGCAAGCAAAATAAGCAAGCATTACTGTATTATACGTACTAGACAGATTTAAGAGTTGGACTTGGCACCCACGGGGCAGCGATTGTTCAGTGTGCAGTGAGGCAGTTTTGATTTAATTATAAGTCGAATGCGAATCCAGTAATGGGGTTGTGCCACCCGCAAAGCGGTAACCATAAACCTGATATACAATATATCAGCTATGACAGCCACTACAGTTATACTCAAACTATATAGAAGCTATTAGTCTAGAAGTCCCTGACTAGTACCCAGATACACGAACTGTCTCGGTGTGGAGTAATTTTCAAGCAAAAATACAGACTAATGTACGAAGTACGAAGTATTCATGTACGAATTCCATTTGTCTTGCTTGCATTTTAGCATGCATTTATTTGTTTACGTACTACATTTACGCATAGTTGAGCGAAGCGCAACACAAAAAACTGGCTAGACTGGATTGAGAGATTTCTATACTCGTATTTATTCGTACTAAACTAATAAAGTTCTTTTTTGAACAATAAACACACGAAAGGCGTGTACGATAACCGACATGACAGTGGATAAAAGCGGTCTGGGGATCATGTCGGTCTGGGAGTTTATACCGGTCTGGGGGTCATGTCGGTCTGGGGATCATGTCTGTGTCGGTCTGGGGATTATGTCGGTCTGGGGGTCGTGTCGGTTTGTCATGTCGGTCTGGGAATCATGTCGGTCTGGGAATCATGTCGGTCTGGGAATCATTTCGGTCTGGGAATCATGTCGGTCTGGGAATCATGTCGGTCTGGGAATCATGTCGGTCTGGGAATCATTCGGTCTGGGAATCATGTCGGTCTGGGAATCATGTCGGTCTGGGAATCATGTCGGTCTGGGAATCATGTCGGTCTGGGAATCATGTCGGTCTGGGAATAATGTCGGTCTGAAAATCATGTCGGTCTGGGAATCATGTCGGTCTGAGGGGTCATGTCTGTCATACATGTATGGGGCTCAAAAGCAACGCCCCTGTCAAAAGGAAGGACGCATCTGGATGCAGTTGGCAGTCACAAGGCCAGATGCACACACACAACTGTGCATTTGTTCTCTACTGACTTTCACATGGCAGTTAAAGCTAGTAAAAGACGCAATACAGAATTTACCAAACGGACTTTTCCAGATGAATATTGAATTCCCTGTTGAGATAGTCTATGGTACATGCCTGTTTCATTTGCCTCCATAGAGTGCATGCACTCTTATTTATTCTGCCGCGTGTTGTCGTCTATGGTAAAAGCTAGTCTTATAGACAGTAATGTTTGCTTAGATTTTGTCTATGGCCGGACCTGCTTATACCGTACGAATCAATAGAAACATATCAAAGAAGCGTCAATTTAATGAGTTTATACTGACTGAATTTTCAACAGCGCGCGTCTATTTCAAAAGTACACAAGAGCGTTTGACAACAACAAACTACGAGGAAACAAAACTAATAATAAACAAACAACAAAGCAAACTAAGCAAATGGTTGTTTTTTGACGCAAGATGTGTTTTTTGTTGTTTAACTCGGGAAACACAAAGCGAGACAACAACAGCAACAACAACAAAGAAATCAACAGTGTCGGATGTCTGTGCACAAATGTGTGATAAGAGTGAATTGCCAACAAAACAATACATTTTTCTGCTCCAAAAGACCTAGCAAAAGCAGGAGAACAGCTCGCTCTGAATTAGCGGTATATAAAAAAAATTGAAATGTATAAGCAGGTACCGAGTAGACATTAGCCTTGAATACAAAACAATACTTGACGAGGTGCAAAAATTCAGCTAGGAAATTTTACAGAGTAAGAGACACACACGCACTATAAACTCAAAAAATGCAGACAATTGAAATTAATTAACATTATTATTGTTATAAACACAAAACTATGTACTTTTAAAAATTCAAAATTCAAAACCTGCTTTTCTTAACACAGAAAAGTCCGAGTAGTGCTTGAGCTAGGTTAGTAACCAGACCGGATTACAGAAATATTAATTAATTCAATAAAAATACCAAATTATAGTTATAGCACGGAAAGTTACAAAAAACCACGCAATAAAACAACAGCGCGAACGGCTTTAATAAGTTTGAATGAGAAAAACACGGATAGAGGCGTTTGTAACCGGGCTATGAAACGCACGCGACAGGGGGCTTAATTTAAGCTTTATGATGGGCTCTTGTAAAAAAAAGTACAGCACACAACATTATGAGGGAAAATACAGCGAACACTCGGGATCAGTTGTGATTGACGGAATCCATTATCTTATCAGGAGGAATTCAAATATTTGCACTTTATTATAACCAATTTTTTTTTAACAAAATATTCGCCTGAGTCAACTTTTACTTCTTTTTTTTATCCAAATGAAGTCTTTGCTCGGCTTGGAGACCTTGGCTGGTGTCTAAATGAAGGTCAGGAGGGGCTACCAGTCAGTGCTAGCAGCCGAGTTTGGTCTTGATGAACTCGTCAACAGACAAGCTGAGCAGATGCCTGCAGAACAGGTTCTCCAGCATGTCCTTGTCTGTTGCTGAGACCGCCTGCAGCATAGCAACGGCGTCCTTGGTGTGCCTGGCCATGCCCTTCATCTCCAAGTGGCGCAGCACGTGTTTCATAATCTCCTCTTGAACCTCGTGCAGGTGAATCTCGTGCGCTGATTCGGCTGAAAAATTTAATGACGAGTTTTGAAAATGTCAACTTTGCATAGCATCGGATTGCATTGCTAGTTCGGCTTCTTTCTGCCCCCTCAATTAGCTGGCTGGGTACGGCAGCGCTATGTGAAATTAAAGATTGTGGGGATTTTTTCTAGTTCCAAAAATAGCCTTTGCTCAATTATGTTGGGAAAACGGGCACGCGAACTGGGTGTGTAAGAGAGGTTGGGGAAGAGGGGGGGGGTATTCCCCCAATCGCTGCTAAAATAAAGTTCGAAGCAAGTTCACGCAGCGGTCAAATCGAGACCCGGCCAATTCCCCCGGGGGGGTGCTGAGTGGTGAGTCAGCCCTCTCTCTCTCTCCCAGGCAATACGCAATGCGCTGACTAAGCCATGGGGGAAGGACGGGAGGAGGGCTTAAACGACCACCCCCACCCCTGGGTTGGTTGAACAGGAAAGGAATAGGCAACACTGGCTTATAGCACAAGTAAAGTGCAATAATGGGCTATGCTGCCTGGGAAAACAGGATTTGAGGTTGTGCGCTGGAGACACGTGAGTGACCTCCTCTCCTCACAGAGGGGCGGAGGGAGGGGGGGGGTTGCTGAGTGAGTGAGCGAGCGAGTGTTGCGGAGCAGGGCAGGGGTGAGGCAAAGCCTGGAGGACAAGAGGAGAGAACACGCAAGCGTGCGCGTGGTGTGGCGTGCGCATGTGTAGCAAATGTGGCATATTACACATTTCGCATTACACAACAAGACTCTTTTCTTACTGCAACCCCCCCGCGCATACTTCTACTCTCTCAAACTAGCGATCCATCGGTATGAGTGGCGCTAGGGACTTAAATGAAATTAATTTAAGAGGAACAGGAGGGAGACACAGGGTGACTAAGGCGCAATTTAAGGCTAAGGGGGAGGGGGGCCAAGGCAGAGAGGGGCACAGGGCGAGCGCGTGAGTGAGCGAGCGAATGCAATGAATCACCCGCACTCCCTGACTAAAGGTTCCAATGCACCGTATAGGACAAATTATCGAACAGTTGACTCACGCTTGAAGATGGCGGCCAGTCTCAACAGATTGTAGGTCATATTGTCAAACGGAATTGCCGATGCGGTCGAGATGAGTCGCTGAAGATCTTCGGCGAACTTCTTAGTTGGCAAGCGGCCGCCGCCGCTATTCTGGTTAAGCTGCTCCTCTGCCAGTTCGTGCGAGCAGGGAGTGACAGCAAAGTGGAAGCTGTTCTCCAGCATGTACAACTGGATGATGCTTGGCCAGGCTCGGCACAGCAGAGCAGCCTGGGCAGGCCGGTCCAGGGCGCCGAACAGTGCAGCATTGGTGTGCACCAGTTCGGAGCCTTTGCGCAGCCAGTCGGACACGTGCGACTGCGCTACCATGACGTTCTTCTTGGCCAGCTGGACAGGCTGCAGCTGGGTCTGGTAGCGGTGCGCCGCCTGGCTCAAGATGGTGCGCAGCATCGGCTGCTGGTCCGGCGGCGAGCCCATGCTGCTGTCAGCGTCCCCGCCCATCATGGCCAGCTGGTGCTCTTGCGCAGCCATTGCTCGCATGCTGCTGCTGAGGTCTAGCGGCTCCTCGGAGGAGGTGAAGCCGCAGGCGCTTGGCGACGAGGTCGACGGCGACAGGCCGCTGTAGGCTGAGGTCGCTGCTGCGGCGGCTGCGGCGGCGTTAAAACCGCGCGGCACCGAGGAGGGTCGTCCACCGGCTAGCTGCTGGCCCTGCGGCTGGTGCTGCCGAGGCTGCAGGGCTGGAGGCGGCGGCGGCAGCAGGTGGGCGCTGCCACGGCGCGTGGTCGGATTGCCCATGGAGTTGGATCGGCGCGGGAAGTCGGCAGCAGCGGCGTTCATTGGTGCGGCGGAGGCGGCGGCGGCGGCAGCAGCAGCGTTGGAAGTCGTCGGGGCCGGCGAGGCTCCGCCGCAGCCAGCGTGGAAGGCGCTGCGCTGCTGTACAGCGGAGGCGTCGCGCGCGGTGAGCAGGTTGTACAGAAATCCGCTGCCTCCGCCACCGGTCACTGCTGGAGGAGCGCCGGCTGAAGCGGCCGGAGCCGGGGGCATCGGAGTGGCGGGCATCAACGGTTCGATAGCCGGATGGGCCAAGCCGTTGAAATTGCTGACGAAGAACTGTGGCGGCGAGGCCTCATCGGGCGGGTGCTTCACTGAGGAGAGAAAGCTGAAAATGGTGGTGCCGAGCTGCTGCATTTGGCTGGCTAGACAGGCGGAGGCCGGCAGGGGGCTGTCTGGCGACATGATTCAGTTTTGGACTATGAGAGCGCCCCCGCTATTTAATTTAAGTCAGGTCTCCCAGACCGAGGACAAGTCATTGATACTTTTCTTGGGTAAGGGGAGGGCGCTGGGAGCGCAAAAGTGGAGCTGGAAGGCCTGGGCAGGAAATTCGAACTATATCTATCTAGGCCTTCCAATGTACCTTCTAGCACAGACTGGGGGTCCTGGGAGGCGCCACTGGGAGGCCGACTTTTGGGACACGGATATACTTTACTTGGAGTCTTTGTTGGGGTGGTTCGAACAAAGTTTAGTCTACCCCACCCCCACCTCACCAGTTTCCCAGTCCAATAACCGTAAACACGGCTCGGTGTCAGTGAGTGGAGGGCTGATGGGGCCCCAAATTTGGGGGTTGAGGGGACGGGGGTTGAGAGAAGTAAAGGACGGGGGTGTGGGAATCAGGGCCAACAAAGACCTTTTTTGCCCTCTATATTTCTTCCCCCTCTCACTCCTCCCTACAACGGGGTGGAGAGTATGTCTAAAAAAAGCACAGACAGCAAAATAAAAGGACAACTGAACTTGGAAAAGGAGGAAACGAGGAACTTAAGGAAATAGCGGAACATTTCTCGGTTCTCACCAAGTGAGAGAAACCTTCAAAAGTATACTGATACGATAACGATAACCGATAAGAAGGGAGAAGAAAAGAAACTTACTTTTGCAGGAAGTATGCTCCATCCGTAGCAGATGCCGGGTGTCCGTACACCATCATAACTGTGTTGCTATACTTGGATTGTTAAAAGTTGCTAAAAATAAGGAGAACGCTGAGTTTGTAAAGCAGTGAGATATATGTGTAGCTTACACTGGATTTGGACCTTGGAACGCCAAGAAAACAAGTTTTCTTCTCGTATTTACGGAGAAACCGGGTAAGGCTTGGACTGGAAATGGGGGGCGCGCACTTATTATTGTGACGAAAATACAGCGGCGGCTTTGGGTTGGCTGAAAGTTAAGGGGGGTTGGCGGCGTCTTTCTGTGTTGGGCATGGGCAGGCTTGAAGGGGAGAGAGAAAATACATTTTATACCCTTGCACTGAATCAGGGCCAAGTGAACTTTAACCGGCGCAAGCCGCTTTATTGGCTGGTCCTGGGAAAGTTGAGGAACGAAAAGAACGAATGGGGCGCCGGTCCGTCTTAACACAAATGCTTCCACACTCCGTCTGAATTAGCGAGACGGCGCCTCTTCCTGAAGTCCTGAAGTCCTAAAAAATGCCAATGGAACGAAAACGAGTTATTAGCTACTTGCTTTCTATCATATTTTCGTCCTTTCTGGGCCTGAATTTACTGGATCTATTTAGCCGTTCAGATTGGACTCTGAACTTCAATACCCTGCTTGCCGTCTTGAAATCGCGCAGCCAGACCAAGTCGTGGGGTGGCTGTCAAGTGCACTTCAAGTAAACTAAGAGAACTTTATAGAATTCATTCTGCGTTGCGAAGGTTTAAATGAAATTAGCTAAATTCACAAATAGAGGGCAAATTAAGTACTGTGCTGTGCAGCAGCAGAATAAACACATTAATCATATTTTTTCTCGGTATACAGAGAACTCTATTCGAATCATTTTTTATCAGTTCCATTGTACTTCATTAAAAAGAACGATAGTGGCCCATGCGCAACTGCAAGTGCAAAATTCAGCTTTACAATTTTAAAAGTACATTCACACTAACCGGGGTCCAGTCATCTAGACATTTAATCTACTGTACTGACTGAGTATACGACTCTATACGAGTGAGTAAACAATCCATGAGCCTCGCATCATATTTGATTTGAAATCACGCCAGAACTTCAAAAGCACCGACTCTGTCTTGCCCCCCCGGCTTTTGAGTCCTAATTGAGATAAAAATTGAAAGCAATGATGGTCAATAGCAATCAATAATTAATGAGATAAGAACTACTTACTTTAAAATGTTTAGTGACTCAGCCCATTAGTGGCGGTCGTCGCACGCGGGCTGGCACTGACTGTACACGGCTAAACAAACCTAAGCAACAATTGTTAATGACAAATTGTTTTTGTTACAGAAAAGGTGAAAAAACAGACAGACACCACCAAATCAACGAAAACATAAGTGAACTGACTTAAAAAAGCATTGTTAGGGACGTTTTTATCAAATATAAAAATGACGTTGTGAACTTTAAAGAAGAAAAGCATACTTTTGTGTGTGTTATGTTGTTTAAATAAAAATTAAAACCGGTTTAAAATTAAACAGACAACTGGTAAGGAATCGTCTAAATTGGTGGGAAACTGTTGTAGATGCGATCTTACTTTCTAGGCTCAAATATTCAATAGAAATTGATTTACAAGTACAAATGCTCCAAGTTGACATTGATTGAATTAAACAAACCAATATTAATAAAATTTAAAATCGTATACTGAATACATTAAATATAATGTACTAAAAAGCAGTCCCAAAAATAAGTGAGACAACCAGACACGTGATACAAAAACTTATCTATATAAAGTACATTAGATCAAGGGCGGCAAAGTTTTAGCCATAGACAAGAGTGAAACTTTCCTGCCTAAGGCCTCGAGGGTCCAAGTCTGTCTTGGCAGTCATACAGTCATACTGTACTTCTTAATGATATGGTATGTTTGACTTTTCTTTTCGGCCATAGACAACTGATTCGTGACAAGTTTAAGAAGTACATGATAAACGCCGTTTAATTCACATTCTAACCATAGACTGTGATAAACGGCGTTTATCATATATGAAATTCGATTGCTCCTGATTTCGATTGTATGATATAATATCCTAGTTTTTGTCAAAATTACCATAGACAACACATTCCAGGCTCAGAATAGTACAATTTTTAACGATTAAATAAGCAATCGCATTTTTTATGTTTTGTAGCTTGAAATAGAGCTACTCTATTAAGAATTTCTCGTCCGCATGTATTTAACGATGGGGTTATCAAGTGCACTTGCCTTACTACAAGTATACTCTGGCTGTAAAATTCTATGGCTAAAATGCGCAAGTCCCGACCCGAGACCACATAAGTACAAGAAGTCTATACAAATTAATGTACTAATAAGAAGCCGAGTGCATTGGTTCAAAAGTCGAATGTAGCTCGTATAGTAGCTTTCACAAAATACGAATTGCAGCGGGGAGTCTTGCCTACATGCATTCTTTGTATGTATGAACTGCGCGTGTTGAACTAAAGGTCATGATATACCTCGTAGCATCTGACTCCGACAACCATTTATCATCCCATTTACCATTTATCAACCAATTTGAACACCCCTGGTGCCCTTTGAGAATTTGCCACCCTTCTAGAGACACCCAGCAGGCCAGCACCCACAGACACTCTGGTAGCCTTCCCTATTCTGCAGAGCCCACCCAGTTACCATACAGACAGTCTGGTACCATGATTTAAGAATAGAGAACCAGTTACAGACAGTCTGGTACCATTCTACAGTAGAGAACATCCAGTATACAGACAGTCTGTTTCAGTATAGACATCCAGTACCCTACAGTGTGGTACAGCCTTAGACACCACAGTACAATACAGACAGCCAAGTAAAACTTTAAAAGATCTCGAACAGTAGAAATGATAGCTGTAAACAGTACTGTAGGACAGTCACCATAGCAGTATCACATGTCGCTTGTTGGCCTTCAAATATACAAGGCTAATAGATGTACGCAGCGCCCACTGTGCAGCGCACTTTAATGCCACGGGACTTCGAGATAAGAGATCAATATTTACGAGTACTATTTGCAGCTCTAATCGAAAAGTTCAATTTAGACAGTCACGTGATC